>JAUPMG010000017.1:1863049-1877720 GCA_031762675.1 Pachysandra terminalis
ATACGTTTAATAAATAATTCGTGTTTAATACGTATCTTGTTCAAAAAAACGGGTTCAAAAAAACGTCAATATATATAAGTATTAATAATTAAACAATAATTTATTTATTTTGTTGGAACTTGTTATAAAACCCTCTAACACAAAAATAAAGTTGTCGGCTAGCACGCATTTTTCATTGGAACTTCCAACGGACAACACTTTTTTTTTTGGTCAACTTTAAACACTGACTTTTTTAAACGTGTTTTTTTCAAAAAAAACTTAAAAAACGCGTTTTAAACGTTATCTAAAAAAAAACGTGTTTTTTTTACTTACAAAACGTTTTAAACAAAGTTTTAAACGTTTAGGCAATTAAACCCGTTTTTTTGAAAAAAAACGCCGTTTTAAACGGCGTTTTGCTAACAATGGTGCTGACATGGTATATTTAAGGCCAGTATTGGGCTGCATCCTTGGTTTTGCATATGTTATGTAATAGTTCCCGAATTAGGTTGTGGATCTGGAGTGCTAGTAACCACCTTTGGCCCAGGTACTGCAAACTGAAATGAACATCAATAGCAACTGGCTCGATGTAGTTGAGCCTGTTATAGTCACGGTACCTTGAAACCACTTGATCTGAATGATACTGATTTGATTCATATGCAGGATGACTTAAGAGACATCATCTTAGGAGAGTATTAGAACATAAATTTGTAAGGTTTTAATTGGTTGAAAGATCGTGTATATATTTCTTTTGTTGCATGGATGCAATGTGGTGGACACTCTTAACCCAAGACAAGCTGTCTTGACACCAGATCACTTTTAGATATACAACAAGAATCATAGTTTCATCTCTTCTTCGCCTACAACTACAGTAGGTATGTGGATCTTTCCTTTGCCATCAAAGCTTGTTGTACATAGGTTGAGGTCATGGTAAATGAAAAGTGATTGGCTGGTTCAAAGGTGTAGTGGAATGATATAGTGGCCAAAATCAAGAAGACCGTGTTTTGTTCCATGCTTTATTGCTCCTGTAATGAAAGGAATAAATTCAGGAGTAGTATCGACCATGGGAGGAAATCCTTAATTTGATTGAGTTGGACACTGGAGCTGTTAATCGGTATGAATAAACACATGATGGATATCCAAGTAACAAGACATTGGATGATTTATGGACACTATAGTCAATTTGCTTTTAATATTTTAAGTTTTATAGGAGAGTGGGCCTTGTATCTAAATGAGTTTCCTAGTGACCTTAATCAATGTATTGAGGATGATGCAAGGGGCTGTACATATGCTGTATGTAATTAGGTAGATTTTTTTGATTAATATGTTTTTTTTTCCTTTTTAAATTTAACCTAAAATATAGGGAAAAAATCAGATTGGAATCACTTAATGGTGAATTATGGAAACATGTTGCGTTAAGGAAAGTATTCGCTTGGTTGGACTGTTACTTACCTAAATGGCTAAATCATGTCCCAAAAATGCATGTGAAAATGAAAGAGTTTCTTTTATATAACATATCCATATTGGTATCATGATTGTACTTGGTTATGAAAGCACTCATATGGTACTTTAACTTATTAAAGTTATATAACATATCCATATTGGTATCTTAGCAACTTTGTGGTGTTATTTTGTCATTTAGAAGAATTTCTTTATAGCAGTGTGAAATTATTCAGAAATGGTTGGTAATTTTGGTGTTGTTTTGCTCGACTTTCTATTCAATTTACTAGTTATTTTTTGATTTAGTCACTTGAAATTAATTTTCATTGCCCAAATTGGGGTTCTTTGCACTGTTGTATCATAGTAGAGTCAAGATTTTAGTTACCTAGTTAGAAAATGTGGGAGGAACACAGGTTAGTATATGTTGTAATGTTGCCAAAATGCCTAGACAAATCTTGTTGTTGGCTTGGCTGATTGCTTAGGCATGTAAGAGCATGCCCAGTGAACTTAGAAAACGTAATTTATTGGATATATGATACTTTCAAGATAAAATACATGGTTAAGTAAATATCTCTCTACATGGATATATGATATTTTCAGCATGCCCAGTTTATGAAATGCCGAGTCATTGGCATAAAAATGCACAATGATCTGGAGTCTGTCCTAATTCAAATACAGAAGTTGAATGAAAACCAACATTTTATGAACGTGAAGTAAAATAAAGAATAGAAAAAGCTTTTCTTTAATCCTAAGAAAGCACATGCAAGGTTGTCAAATCGTGAATCGATTTGAAAATCGTTAAGGGCCACTTAGAATCGAATCGTAATTTCGAATTGTAAATCATAAGATTCGTGGTAATTTTAATAGAAGTAGGGTTTGGGGTTAAAGTCTTTGGATTTATCTTAGAAAAAAGGGCTTTTTATTGTTTAAAATATGTAAACAATATTTCTTTACGTATATTTAATTGTTTTAGAGTACTCTATTCTATATAAACAAGGATCAAACAAGAAAATTGGAAATCGTTCAATACAAAAGAAGTGGTTATTTTTCTTTGGTATTGCAGAGTTGAATCGTTTGAATCATATGAATCGTACGATTAAATCGTAAATCGTAAGATTCAATGTATAGATCGTAAGATTCAAACGTAAACCGATTTCTTCCTTGATTTGAATCAATCTAGGGTCAAATCGAATCGAATCGAATCATAAGATTCATACAATGAATCGTAAGAGTTTAACAACAGAGAGCACAAGTAAACTTCAGAGATAAGTCAATAATCATGGCATGTAGATGGAAAACAGTACCAGCCCCTTTGACTGATTTTCCCTCTTTAATAGAAAAATCTGTAAATGGATGTGTTGTTAATCAATCTATTAACCCAAGTTGATATGTGGATGCTAGATAAAGAAGAAATGGAACTCTCACTTAAAGTCTTATTTTCATTAACAAGGGCTATTCAAAATAAAATAGGGGTACAGTTTTAGCATTTTATGACCTTCTCCGGAAATGATGCTTACATCCTTAGTATTATGTACGGGCACCCAACTGACAATCAGACTAAAGCATGGGTTATCACTTATCTCCGACACTGCAGTTAGTGACATAATTTCTGTTTCATTAATAATTGCTTGTAGAAATTGCAGGATGTGAATTGATCATAGAAGGGGTAGCAGTTTTCGTATCTTAGAGTGCATATGGCAAAGGTTGCTGTTCCTGGTTCTTTTACAGCCAATTCTCTTCCTCTTGGTGGAGGTGCTTTGAAGCTTCATGCTGAAGCTGCAATGAAAAGGAAGACACCCTCGGAATTAAGAGTATATTTCTGATCCTTTGTACTTATTTGGTTTGCACATGAACTCTGGAGCAATTTCTGTATGCATAGATATGATAGAGATAGTTGATGTCAGTTCATGTCTTTCTCCTGGGAGTTGGGACTTGAGAGCGATGATTTATATGTTGTTTTTTTTTTTTTAATAATTTGTAGGCACTGATATTTATTGCTACACTATTTTCTCCCGAAATTTTGTATAATCATGCTATCACTATGTCCTTTTGTAAGTCTAACCTTGTGTAGATGGTTATGCATGTATTCTAATTCATGCATGAATTTTTTATGCTTTTGGTTATATAATATAGTATTATACATCTTGTCCATCTTTTTGTTTATGTTACTCAACATTGTACTTTAACACTAAACTTGCTTGTGAATGATATAAATAATTTTTTGCAAAGCCAAACGTTTATATATTTCTTCTAATTTCTACCATTGGTACAGTTCTCCTTGTGCCAAGGTCTTTATTTTTTTTTTATCATACTCTATTGTGGAAATAATTGATCAATTATAATGACCTCTCTCTCTCTCTCTCTCTCTCTCTCCATGTCATCTTTACCTTTAACTCCATTCTTCTGAGGCCTATGTACTTATTTTTACTATTTGTTCCATGCTTCTTCTTTTCCATCTTCTTTTAAATATATTTTTTATTATGGGAATTTTGCTGGCATAGATTCTCTTGTACTCTAAAGAGGTGTATGCCTGAAACTGATTGTTTAATTCCTTACATCAAGGAGTAGTATTTTCTGAACCATGTACTAATGAACCACTTATTTAATGCTTGGTCCAATGTAGCTTGTGACACTTGAATTCAAGTCATTTTTGGTAAATCACCTACGATCTATATTCTAATTTCATGTTTAGTAGCATATAGAAACATGATATCGTTCAAGTAAGCCGTCAATCCGTTTGATGGTGTGTCGTTTGAATACTAATGTAAATGTAATAGCGTTTCTTGGGGATTTTCGGTATTGGTTGGGTTCATAACATTTGGTATCAGAGCAAGGAGATGTCTAGAACCCTTTGAATTTCCTACTGTTTTGTTCATTTTTTTTATCCAAAAAGCAAACCCACTGGTTTTTTTTTTGAAGTGTATGGCTGTTGTCAGCAGTCGTATGGCCTTTTGGGAGGCCGCAACCACTAAGGTTGATTGTCCCTAGTTGAGAAGATGCTATAAATAATAATATTTTTTGAAGAATAAAATCTTCGAAGGTAGTTGGGGTTGTCCTATGTAGAAGATGTCTACGATCAGCAGTTCTGAGGGGACGGTAGGGAAGTCTGAACTATTTGGTGCAAGGAATTGTAATCCCTGGAGATAGCCTGAGTGACATGCCAAATGTACTCATCACAACTGTTAGGTTGGATGGGACGAACTATTTCGAATGGTTTCATACTTTCATTATGCCCAAATGTATATTGAAGGAAGAGGAAAGTAGGGATCAAGTGCCTAGAAAGGATGATCCATCATATGTACAGTGGGAGCAGGACAATTTGATTGTGGTGTCCTGGTTGCTCCATTCAGTGCAACCACAGTATATGCTCTTGTTCAAGGGGAGGAAAGTCAAAAAGAAGTCATGCAATAGTCTGCACCTGATTCTAGTGAGCATTTAGCACATGGTTGAAATAGAAGGGTGGACAAGGATAAACTAAAGTGCACTCATTGTAGGAAGACTCAACACACCATAGAGATATTCTGGGAACTTCGTGGAAGGCCTGCTAAATACAATAGGGGTAATCAGAACACTAAACCTCCTAATGACAGCAATGCAACTACGGTACCCTTCCCTTTACCTTTCCAAATCTGTCAACTGGAGGCCCTTCTCCTTCTACTAGTTTGCCAACCTTAGAGTTGTAAATCCTTTGTTGCCTTATTTAGAAATTGGAAGGTTGTGCTCAGCCTGACTCATCTACTTGTTTTCCTCAGTCAGGTACTATGTTTACTAATTTAGTTTCAAAAGATTCTTTCCCTTCTTAGGTCATTGAGTCAGGGGCTTCTGATCATATGACTGTTATGCCCACTATCCTTACCTTCATTGAAGGTTTTATTCCCAAAATTGTTTATGTCCAAGTATGTTGTAAATTTACAGTGTCAAGCTTATTAGTTTGCCAAACATTGTAGATCCTATTTTCCTTTGAGCGGTAATAAAGGTAGCTCTTTTTTTTACAGCTTGTTTATTTTGATATGTGGGGTCCCTCACTATTGCTTCTTTGAATGGATATCATTATTTTAAAAGTAGTTCTCCTTTTCAGTTTGTTCATTCTGATATATGGGGTCCCTCACCCATTATTTCTTTGAACATTTTGTGGATAATCTTTCTCGACATACCTGGTTGTACTTAATGAAGTCAAGGAGTGAACTACCCAAAAATGATTCCATAAGATGGTTCAAAAATAATATGAAAAAACATAAAGAAGTTTCGATTAGACAATGCAATGGAGTACTTAGAAGGTGACTTGCAGGAGTATCTGGAGGGCCACGGCATAATTCATCAGACCATTTGCCTGTGTACATCTCAACAAAATCTTGTTGCAGAACGAAAGAGTAGGCATATTTTGGAGGTTTGTGGGAGTTTATTGTTGACTACGAATGTTCCAAAAAAATAGTGGGCCGAAGTAGTTCTTATAGTTGCATTTCTTATTAATTGGATGCCATCCAGGTTATTGAAGTTCAGATATCCTCTTCAGGTACTTTGTCCAAATCAATCTCATTTCTCTATTCCTCCTAGTGTTTTCAGATGTCTTTGTTTTACTCACGTCTTGGATCCAAAACGTACAAATGTTGATCCCAATGTCTAAGGAAATTGATTCTTTGAAGCTGTTTCATCCTTCCCTTCTCCTTCTAATTCTCTTCAGGGGGAGCAATATAGGTCGGACTTGGAGGAGGCATTCTATTCCATCTCCTCACTCTGACACCAAATGATACAATCTTGACCCAATTTGCAAAAAGCCCCAGGATTCATTATTAAATTTACATCAAATACTATGGCCAAGTTCATAATATTTAATTGATTCATTGTTTCTTTAACTTGACACCACCTGTTTGTCTATTTGATTGGATGACTGTAAAGGCATATATTAGATTTAAATTCAACATTCATATTTCAAACAAAAGCCTACATATAAAATGTCTAATTGTCAATAAGTTGTAAGACTACTTATATGAATTTTTTTACGAAGAGGCCTTCTATATATATTCACTTACCAATCACAACTAAAAAATGACCTGTTATTGTTTTTGCATGTATCTGTTGTAGGGAGAGCAGTTGAAGCGAAGGGGTTCTGAGCTTGGGGAGGAATCTCTGGCTCCATGTCTTGGTTCTGATAAGTGAGCTTGCCTACTTCATCTTCATACACCTTTAATTTTTAGTTTTACTAAGAATTAGTTCTGTTCTCTCAGGAATATCACTGAAATGGACTGTGTGGCTAAGAAGTTGGAGTCATCAAAGAATCCAAGATATAAAGAAACCCGTGTGGATGAAGTATATCCTGTCAGAAAATCCAGTGACAGATTGAGAATGCTTTATGTAAAGAAAAAGGCCAAGGTTGCCTACTTCCTCTTCATGCATGCTTTATTATTCTTAATTAATATTGTTAAAACTATTGTTCTAATATTCTGCAATTGTTATAGCCTCAATCATACGGTTATGATAACTCCTAATATGCCCAGATATTTTTGTTTATAAGTACGGTATTTTTTTGATTGTATCTATTGTTATCATATAATCATATATTTTATTTGTAAGCAGGATGGTTTTTCAATTGAGAAAACTAACAGCCTGGAAAATCCGTCTGTTACTTCTAATTTGGCTCCCAAGAGTGAACCTCAACTCTCATGGTATGCTTTTTCTGATTGATTGATATATCTCTAGAGTAGTTCATGAGCTGGGTTCTTCTACTGATCATTTTATCAACTCTTGGCAGTCCTGAGCATGCAATTCCTCCAGTTGTATCTGTTAAAGATGTTGTGATGGAAGCTTGTCAAACAACTGAAAGATGTACTCAAAACACGTTTCGCAGTGTCGCCACACTTTCATTGGGCAGTGAAAAGTTATCCAGTCTAGCCGCTGTTGATATGGTACTCTTAATTAATAAACTGTTTCCTGCTTAAATATTTAGTCTATTTCCGTGCAGATAATAGAAGATTATGGTTTTTAATAGGATAAAGCATTAAAGGGACTCGTTGCTCGTAACCCTTCTGCTGTTTCATGTTCACCTGCTGATTCTTCTGGAAGATCTGGGGTTCATCCATATATTTCTTTAGACAACTTCTGTTCTGAATTTCATATTCCTGGTCAAAAGATTCCTCTGGATCTTACACTGAAGACCACTATGCGTTTGGTTTCCTCGTCCTCAGTGAAATGGTGAGTATGGTACATTTCATGTTGATTTTTCCTTCATAGTATCTTTTGTTGCCATATAAAACAATGTAATTCTGATTTATTGTTATTCTTGTCTTTTAAACTTCTGCCGTTTTTTGGAGGTTGGAAGTAATGATGAAAAATATGTGCACATAAACAATTCTTGTTAGATTTGCACAGATGGGTGTAATGCTTATCTATACAGATATACTTAAATGCAGTTGATAGTGTTTCTTTTGTTGCTTCTTTGCCCAGAAATATTTCAGCAGCCAATGGGATTATGAGAATTGGCAATACAGATCTGTGTATTATAGGAAAAGTGGAAAACTATGACCCTACTAGACAGTGGCAAGAAGAAGTAAAATTGTCAAAATCCTACTATTTGAGTTAATTCTTAAACCAATTGATCTGGCTTGTAAGATCAAAAGAGAATTCCTAAAATTGTCATTCGAATGTCACGTTTACAACGTGAATCTTAAATCCAGCTAAAGTGTACAACCTATGAGCCCTGTTTATTTAATTTTTTTTTGTTTTCCTGCCCTGCCCTGTCCTTTCATTTTTTTTTTTTTTTGTTCAATTTTTTCTAAGTAGAATTGTTTGCGATAAGGGATATCTTGGAGAGTTTGCACCTGTGTGCATTTACTCATAAATCTGATCTAAAAGCTGCTACTGCAGGAATTCTGCATCAATGAAATTTTTTGAGGAGTTTTTCTCCATAAAGAATTTAAAATGTTGTCTTACACTCGTGTATGGACTATAGGATATAATATTTCAACATGAATCAAGGATGCAGAATTAGGGATGGCTTATTTAAGCTGAAGAAGTTAGAAGGAAAAGATTTGAATGACCAAAAAAAAAATGATGATATTGATGAAAATAATTCTATGGATAATATCTTGATTGCTATAGTTGAAATTTTGATTTTCTTGTTGAAGAAATTGGGGCTCTGAGTTGACGAAATTGTTTTATCCTTTCGTTGAAACTGCCTTTTGTCATTAAGTTGATATTACTATAATTTTGTTGTAATGTTGCAGATAAGATAATGTGCACAATATACTTATGAGGAACACCAGAGTAACTAATAATATTCGTTTGACCTGATCTTCACATGTGAAAGCCAAGGTGGTGAGATTATACTTGTCTTACATATTACTCAACATCTACCCTCTTTACCTATCAAGTTTTTTCCCCAGCCATTCCATGTGGTGGAAAGACGCAACTTGCTAAAATTTCAAACTTGCTGAAAACATAAAAAATATCAAAGAATTAGATGGATGGTTTTACACATGACAAAGTCCAATACACGTACAAAATGGGACTGAAATGGGTAGAGGCTCCCAATTGAGTGGATGGTTTGGATTGGCTGCTTCATCTCTCCAAGTGATTAAAAAACCTTATTTCATTAGGAAACTAAATTCGGAGAGACGGAGCAGTACTTTTCCTTAGACAATTTTCTTCATTAAATAGTTTATGTCAATGATAAACTTTTTTTGGTTGGTAAATATATACGTCTTTATATTATAGATAAAATAGGGAAAACCTACTCTACACAAGAAGTATACAAACACCTAGCCACCAAAAAAACACAACTAGCCTCAAGCAAGTGGCATTACAAAAATATTCAACCTCTAGTCATTGCAAAACAATTAAAAATTCACCCCCTAAAGTAGATATGGAGTATCAGTGGAGAAGAAAGTCCTGATTCTGTCTTAATACCTTCTCCATACTCTTTGCCTTATCTTCAAAGATGTGCCTATTCCTCTCATTCCATATAGCTTAGCAAATGGAAAATGGGCAAAGGTTACATATCAGATGGAACCTTCCTCCTCCAACAGTTCAAGGCCTTTCCAAGGATTTAGGCATCACTGAATAGCACTCGAGCCTATAAAGACAATGGGATCACACCCTAAGGGCAAAAGAACAATAAACAAGCAAATGGTCCCCCAACTCCACTTAACTTTGGCATATGATACACCTATTTGGAATTCTCCACTATGAGCATCTTGTTTGGGGCAGTTGTCTACAAGAAGAATCTGACCTTTGTAAAACTGGGGATTTTCAGATCAACCTTATTGAGCCAAAACCAAAAGGCTCCGTAGCAGGGATAACTGATAAAAAAAAAGACCTTACTATGATAGAGCCACTATTACTCCAAATCCAATCTTTTGCTCTTTGACCAAATTAGGTCGATTGGTTGACTGTATCAAGGCCAACATCGCTGATAAAGAATCTACCTCCAATCAAGGAAACCCCTTTTGAAGCTCGAATTCTAGGAATTTAGTTGCCCCTTCCTAACTTCCACCTACCTTATCATAGTGTTGCTACTGAAAGCCAACTAAAAAATGTTGGGAAATTCTTATCACCACATTACATATCCTCCCAACGCTAAAACTTGTTACCGTCACCCACACTAAAAAGAAGCCTTTCTATGAACAACTCATATATGCGTGAATTCAACTTCCAAAAACAAATCATAAGCTTGCTAAGCCTTGATGTCTCCTATCCACCTACCCGTTTCCATATCTAGTCTTGCCAAGCCTTGATGTCCCTTGTCCACCTCATCCATTCCCATATTTAGTTTGGATGATACACATTAATAAACACTCCTTTGCATTCCCAAATCTCCAAAGCAACTTCCCATGTAATACCTTTGGAAACAACTTAATGGTTTCATCCCTAATCCTCCTCTATCCTTAGGAGTGCAAACCTTTTACCAAATCATAAGATGATATTTGAATTTCTCCTTCATCCTCCGAAAAGGAACTCCTTTGCAACTTCTTGAATCTTCTCCTCAGTTCTTACAAATGCTGGCATATGGAGAAGGGACATGAAACATATGGGGCCAGTTGCAAGTCCCTCCTTTAGATATTTATCCTCATCCACATTGAAAATCTCTTCTTGGCTCTCTTCAATAGTGGTTCCCATACAAAAGTTGAGTTGAACTTGGACCCCAAAGAGAAATATATATATAAAGTAAGGAAAGAAGTGACACTACATGCCTCAACTCCTGATCAATTCGAGATTTTTTGCCTTTATGAATGTCATTTAATCATGGGTTGCTATATTGAGTATTAAGCATAAAACACTTGGTTATCTTGTAGATAAAAACAATGTAATGCAATGGTCCCACCTCTTGAATGTATTATAGCTCAACAACTGTTATTTATCAAGGACCTGTGTTTAATCGATATGAAGAAATATGAAGGTTTCTTTTAATAGTATGTTCTTATAATTAGAAATTTTCCATTATTGCATACAAATATTATCATACACTTGAAATATAATAAAATAAGCATTACTTGTAAAGTTTTGTTTGTGAATTGATTGTTAAGAATAAACCAGTTCAACTAACTATTGTTTTATTTTATGTGTATATTTACAAGGAAAGTTTATGTAATCAGTTTTTATCTAAACGTTTGTAATAGCTCCCTGTCAAACATCTTTTGTCAAAAAAAAATTTTGATAGGTCTCTCTCTCTCTCTCTCTATGCATTATATTTTCTCCCTCTCTGTATGTATTTTCATTTTCTATCTTTTCTGGTTTTTGTGAAAGATAAAGAATGAGGAAGCTGTCAAGACTAATACACAATTCAATCTTCAAATAAAATATTATATTAATTATCTTAAAAGTTGGAAACGGATGTTTCAATTCAGAGTTTGGCTTCCAAAATATGAGAATGCGGGTTGGAGTTGTTTTTCCCTTCCAACTTGGCGATCCATACTGCCAGAGTGGTAGTTATTTAGGGAGGACACGGGCATTAATATCTGGACTCTGTTGCCAAAATGCATGGATCTGGACCTTTTAGTCTCTTTAGCTGAAGTTGGGGTTTGTTTTGTTGAGAGACAAAGCATAGCAGGTTAACTGTATCTTGTTTTTTCATGTTTTAGGTGTCATAGGTTGAGTGGTACTTACCATGGTGCGGTCCAGTTACCATTTCAATTTACTTGCTCTGGGGATGAAAATGCTTGCCATTCATCAAGGCTGTCTCCTATAGCTGAGACCTTGTATTCTAAAGCTTTACACACATGGGTATACCCACAGGCAGTTCTACCACCTTCTGTTATATCAGCATTGACTTCGTCTGCAGTTGAGGGAGGTTTGTGTACAAAAGCTGTTTTCTTTCCTCATCTTTTATTATGGAATGATTCCTATTAATTTACAGCTTTTGAATCAGCAGAAAATGATTTCCTAGTGAAGCGACAGTTGGCATGGGAGGATTCATTTCGTAATCTTTACTACATGCTTCGGAAGAACATGTGTAACATCTTTTATGGTAATTACCTTCCCTCACTCTAGAAAATACTTTTATGATTTTTTGTAAAGAAGTAGTGTTCAGCTAGGATTTAGACAGTTGTGCTCTGTCTGAAACCATCTACAGCTTCATAACATTTCTATTTAAGTGTTTTGACAACAGTGAATAATTCTTTAGATTTGCAGCTTGATATGCATGCCATGTAAGAGTCATGTTTCGTTTAATTTTTTTGTCAATTCTACTAAAAATTTTATATCTATAACCTTGGTAGTATAATAGGACTGAATTGTGTCTTGTATATAAACCATGTTATTCTGCTTTCTGTAATGTATCCATTATGAGTAGTTTCTTTTAGTTTGTACCATCTGTGCGTTTTGAAATCACGGACCTGGTTTTGAACATTAAAGCTCGTCCTCATCAGCTTGTTTCATCTGCTTTTAAGGCGAACAATTAGTTTCACTTATGAACTGATGAAGACAAGTATACTTGTTAACCTGCAAGAAAAGTATTAATATTATTACAAGTATATTCTTTGTGAATAATGCTAGTCTTTATTTAACTCTGCACAAAGCAAAATATGCTGTCTTAGGTGAATTTGAACAAAGATAGTCAATTATTTAGTACTCCAAGCAGGAAGAACACATGTAAAACATAAAAAAGGGTTTTATCATTGAATAAAACTAGACAAAATCAATTGCATTGAGTTCAATGGTTCACGAAGAGGCTGCATCGTTGAGGATATGCGCTTTCTGTACCTTGAAACTTTCTTAGACTATCCTTTTCCCACTTTTTAACCAGATTGTTCATATTTTATTAATGTATGAAATAAATATATATTGAGATTAGGAGGCTGAGGTAGGGTTAATAATGAAGCAATACAGCTATACATTCTGATTACTTCTATGTCAACATGTCACGACATGTCGATGATTTTTGAAGTTGTGACATGAAATCCAAGGGAAATCACCAGATTTCCCTTTTTCCTCATGTCGCGCGACATGAGGAAAAAAATATTTATGTTTTTAAAAAAATCCTATAAAATTATGAAAACAAAATAAAAAGTTAGTAAAAATTATAGGAAAAAAAACAGCAGCTTATTCTTTGCATAATTATATTTTGTAAACTGTAAAAATCAAAGAAAATATTAAAAAGTAATAAAAAAATCAGAAACAATACTAAACAATTCAAGAAAAATAAAAAACTTAGAAATATGAATGGAATCATTGTTTATGCATTTGTAATGCATACACAATCATAATTTACACTTTTATGCTTCCTTTTTGTAATTAAAAATTGTAAAAAAAAAAAAAAATTGATAAGAAACGATCTATCTACTTTAGATTTATAACTTATGAACTTTTTCATGCTTTTGTCTTACAACTTGAGCTTCATTTGACTTATGACTTACGATATTGAATAACTTTTTTTATAATTTATATCATATAATGTATGATTGTATTCATGCTGACAATGATTACTTGATTAGCACTACTTTACTTGTTAATCAATTATTTGTTGAAAATTTTTGAGCTTGTTGCTTAATTGAATGTATTACTTTTTGACTTTTTGTATAACTAGAGTCTGGAACTGACAGCTCGACACTACAACATCAACCCTAACCCCCTCAGCTAATGGTCTTGATTACGGGAGTGTTTTTTTTTTTTGTGCATGTTTTGATGTATTTAGACCTCAATTATGCTCATCTAGGAGTTGGGATCAAAATTCCATAAAAAACTAAGATTTTCCTCACATTTTCCATTTTCCCCTCAAATGTCACGACATGGGCATGGCCCTGTAACATTTCTTGCGAGATTGACATTGATAGGGTTTCAATTGAATACAAGAAGGTAAAGCTGTCTCTTTGAACTCTTTGAGCATGAACCAATGAAACAGTAAAGTCGTGATTTTCTGCTACCATCTCCTAGAATGATATCAGTACATAAAGATGCATTTGTTTATCCTTCCATGATAGGATGAAAGGTATCAGGCACCAGTCTTTCCCTAAGGAAGTGTAGTCATAGGTTCTCCATCATAAGATCAAAATTGATAAGTTAGTCAGTGGTAGCCTAAATCATATTAGGGATGGAGGTAATCCCAGTCCAGGCTTGTGCAGTTAAGGTTGTTGTACACGACCTCTCCTCTCGTATTGCTCAGTCCAACTCAAAAGCTCGGGGCAAATTCTTCCCATCCGGTTGAACTTCGAAAAGGAGAGAACCCCAAATGTGATGGGAGATGTTAAAATACTGTGAATCGGTGTCTTCGGAAAGAGAACATTGGATTGGAATAGGAAGAACATATTGTGAATTGGTTTCTCCCAAAATTGTCTATATTAATTGCTAAATCCAAATTGAACTGTAAAATTGTACCAATGTAGATTTGATATAACTCAAAGTGTAAGGCTCTGTTCAGCTTTGCTTTTCAAAAGTTTTAATTTTGATTTTTTTTTGGTACCAAAATTGTGCTTTTGAAACCAGTAGTATTTGGTTTCACACTTTAGAAGTACTTTTGAAGAAGCAAAATTGCATTTTTTTCTTTTTTGCTTTAAGTGAGGAGCAATTAAATATTACTTCTCATTTGAAGCACGAAATTGCTTTTTTTCTTCTCCTAAATTCTGTATAGAGCCCGATACTTTCCTCATAGTTGTTGAAAAGAGAAGGGCACTGCCCCATCACTTGAAAACTTCATACTAGTGCTTTGATCTTCATCTCCTATCGTCTTCTCTGACATTCTGGCTATTTTCTAGCATCATATGGTAAACCTTGCTCGGCTCCTCGCTGCTCTCTCTCTCTCTCTCTCTGTGGGGGGGGGGGGGGGGGG
>JAUPMG010000017.1:1877730-1902200 GCA_031762675.1 Pachysandra terminalis
CCCTCTTGAATCTTGGTGTGGACAATCAGACAATGAAAACTGTGGCTGGCATTCAAACTTTAGAAACTCCAGAGCTGACAACCAAGTTCATTGCTCGTTATAAAATGGATTTCAAGCACCAGGGTCTGGATTAAAATTTAACGAAATTATTGGGATCTTGATTTTTTCTGTGATGAGCCTGCTCAAATTATTAGGATCTTGATTTTTGCTTGTTTAACTTTGTGGGTATTTACAATTGTGGAGAGTGTTGTTGAGGGGGTAGCGGATCTCCAATCAGGGATCATGTCCTCCAATTGCAATTTGGGCCTAATTGAAATTAGATTGAAAATTTAACGAAATTATCAGGAGCTTGCAATTAATATTGCTAACTTATGTAAGAATGAGCATTGTTTATGATTATTATTTAAAGTATCATAATAGCAAATAATTAATTTCTTTGCTTCTGTAGCTATCAAACATGCTTTTTTCTGCTTTTGAGCAACATAATAAAAGTTTATCAAACAGTTTTGCTTTACAAATAAATCTTCTGAAAAGCAGAGAAGTTAATAGGCATTTATTTCTCCATATTGGCTTGTTTACAACACTAAGGTTGAGGTTTTCAAATTTGGCTGAGTTTTGTATAGCATTATCTTCGATAATGATCAAGTCTTATAAAATTTTGATGCCTGGCATTTTTCCAACCATTTGTTTGCTTGCAATACTACCAAGGTTTTGAAGTTTCAGCTGATACTGTTACGTGTTGGCAGAGTCATATCAATTTTGAGGGTGGCCGATATGAACCTAATGGTAAAGGTATCGGCCAATACATGTGAAAGTGCCTCGATTTTTTAATGGGATCAGCCGATACCCGATACATATAATCTGATATAGACCAATATGTACGTATTGGTTTTGGAAGGACTGATACCTGATACGAAACTGATACTTTAAACCTTGACTTATAGTGGTAGGCCCTGAGTTGAGCTGATTCAGCTTTAACCAGGTGACAATTCAATGGCATTCTTTAATGTACTCAATAAATTATCTTCACTTTTCAGAACAAAGTTGTTGTCGACTTTATTGGCAGTATTATAAACAACTGTCAGGCACTATCCTCTCTTGAAGCCTTTATTGCTTAAATCATGGTTTAATGCAGCTCTTTCTCTTTCATAATCAACCAGCTTGATGTTGTGTCTATACTATGCATTCATTTGAGCTTTTATTTGGAATTTTTAGTGTGCAGCTCACAGTTCGTGGTGATGTTTACTGGTGATGATTGCTCTGCAAAAATGAGGCGTTCATGCAATGCATATGTCTCCCAGTCAACTAGAGGTTTACGGTCGTTGCTAAGAGAGCATGTAAGATATACTGCCTTTACTTATCAAGCTCTTTGCCAATTACTTGTACTTGGGTTTACAACTATTGCACTATTCCTTTCAGGTTTCATATTGCTTGTACAACCTGTTATTAGACGTCCATTATGTTAAAATGATTTAGCTGTAAAATAACCATTATGGATAAAATTAGACATTCATGCTGTCACGCCCCCAAATCCCACTATATAGGTAGAGTATATGTGAGCATATAGGGTACGCCGCAGCGATCCTCAAACTTAGCCAAGTCTGACTCAACCTGTCAAATCATCGCAGTACCTACTAACATATAGCAATATATATATGTACACACAAACAAATATGTGCAACGGAAAAATAAATAAGAAGTTCAAATTTCTACCATTTAATATAAATCAATCTCTAAAACTAAAGGTCCTCAAACTTAGTCAAGTCTGACTCAACGTGTCAGATCATCGCTGTACCTGCTAACATACAGCAATATATATATATACACACACACACACTAGGTTCGCGATGTAGATGTCGCAAGACATGCGACATTTCCTAACATCTGAGGGAGAAATGGGAAATGTGGGGAAATTTGAGGGAAATCTAAGGTTTTTGATGGAATTTTGATCCAACTCCTAGATGAGTGTAGTTGAGGCATAAATACACCTAAATACATCAAAATATGCAAAAAAAAAAAAAAAATCCCTTAATAAAGACCATTAGTTGTAGGGGGTTACATGCTGATGCCGTCGAGCTGTCAACTGTACAAAAAGTAATACTAAATCCAATTAAGCAACAAACACATAAATTTTCAACAAATTACAGGTAGTGCTAATCATTGTCAACATGAATACATGATGTGATATAAAAAAGTCGATGTACTGTAATGACTAATGATAATTGATAACTGATAACTGATAACATAACAAACACAAAACATAAAACTAGCCAACAAAATTCCAAGTTTTAAAACATTACGTTAACCAAAATCAACATACAAAAAAAACATAAATGTCAATAATCAAAGTCTATAAGCCCATCATATTCATAAAGAGTGGCGTGCTGGCTCATCATCATCTCCTTCTCTGCACTGACCCCTTTGCTCAACATAGCTACAATACTGTGCCCAAGACATCATCTGGTTATACCAATCCATATACTGTCGAACTTATCTCTCATACTCCTCAAGACTCATAGTCCCCAATTAACCCATAGGGGGTACTGGGGGTAATAAGTCGTCATGGAAGTAGTTGTGGTAGCAAGAATAAGAGTAGGAGGGTATGCACCTCCATCATATCCCGTTGGATACGGGGTATCTGGAAAGATCCCATATCCTCCTGCACCATAGCCATAGGACACCATATCATAGCCTCTAGATCCATATGATGCCGATTCATCAGACCCTGGCTCTAATATGACGCTGCTGAGTGGTCTCCATAACTTCCATACCCTCCATATGGACCATATCCTCCTCCATACCCTCCATATGATGCCGATGATGATGATCCTTGAAATCCATGACTCACATCCATGCTACCAAAGCTATGGGAAATGTGAAAGTCACAAATAATAGATAAAAAAATTGATTATTCTAAAACAGTAATTGTCACGACCCGAATTCCAGGGTATGCTTCATGAACACATGAGCATAGTCCTAGGATTCTAGGCATGACTCTCACCCCCTTCTCCAACACACAACCCAAGGGGGTGGCAACCACTAAACAACTAAACAGTAGATCCAAACAAAAACAGTGGATCAACAGCGGAAGCAAAATAAATATATAGATGATTTAAACTGATACAAGGTTCAAATACATCAGCGACTCATAAATACAAAAGGTGCTGGTAACACAGCCAAACCAGAAATGGAGTTCAACTACTCCAAAAAAAATACAACACGGTCCAAACAGCAGGTACGGAAGAAAACCAAGTCTTCTCGTCACCGCTCCGAATCAACCAGGCATCAACCACAACGCCTCTAATCATGCCACCTGAAATGTTGGAAGCCCAGAAAGGCCTGAGCTACGCGCTCAGGTACAAATTTCCCTTGAAATTGAAATTTAAAACCATGCATATTGCATGTCTTCTTAAACATTCATTGTTTCTATTTCATGTCTATTCAACTCTCTCTCTCTCTCTCTCTCTCTCTCTCTCTCATTTTGCTTCTATGTAACCTATTTCTTTTCATGTTGGAAATACAGTAAGCTCTCTCTCTTTCTCCCTTACATTGTTCTTTTCCTTAGAACAGATCTATTGTTTTATTATTCAATACAATCTTTTTCTCTTTCTCTCTCTTCCTCTTCTCTGTCATTTTTCTTAGAAGAAATGTAGTTCAATTATTCTAAGTTCACATTCATATTCGCTCTCTCTCTCATCTTTTTATTTTATAATGCATAAAACAATAAGCTAATTGGAACATTTTGCATGAGATTAAATCATACATGTTTTTTTTCTAATAATTTAGCTTTTCATATATTGTGTGACGAATGCAAATGACCTATATAACTGGGTCCAATATATCCAAATTTTTAGTCATAAACTTTTGATGTAAGAAAGTTTAAGTCACAAATATAGCCATCTTTGACTTTTTTGATGTTCTCTTCTTTTACACCCGAATTTCTACCCTTTTCTCCTAATGCTAAGGTCAAATTATTCTCAAACTTGTTCCATTCCCGAACTTGTCATTGGACTACTGGTCTACTGTGTAAGTTCTTAGGCTGAGCTTGGTTTAGCTCGTTACTACCCCAATTTTGATGTTTTCTTCTTTAACCCCTGAATTTCTACCCTTTTCTTCCAATGCTAAATTCAAGTTATTCTCAAACTTGTTCCGTCCCCGAACTTACCAACTAGGTTGAGCTTGGTCTGGCTCCATCCTAACCCAATCTTGACCAGGTTGCAACCATGTCTACAAAAAGTGATCAGCTGACTGAACATTTAGGATTAACGAGTTGGTTGGTGATGCCACTTTTTTTCCTTGGATTTTTAGTTCACTTTTTCCTATCAATCACAAGGATTTGGACAATTTGAAATATTTTGGAAAGGAATTTCTTGAAGAGTTGTTTGATAACCAACAGTATTTCCTTTTATATATATACCATAATATTATACTTGAGCTACTTGCATAGCCTTATAAGACATAGAGATATGACGTGGGCTAACATGATAGTATGATATATGTGGTTTTCTTTCTCAAGCTAATGAGCCTGAGGTAGTTTACACTTTACACTGATAAAATAGATGGATTTCTTTGCAGGTTTTTATGTGTTTCATGTATTGCTCTGATGTCTACCTTATTTTGATGTCTGACATTTTCATCATATTTGTGTAACATTACAATTAGGATGTTTGTTTTTCTATGCCTCTTTGTCGATCTAAAGTGGAGCAGTCTACTACAGAAGACCTGGTTGAACTATCAGAGATGGAGAAATGCAACCTGGGCCAGGTTTCACCTTTTGCTTATCATCCTTCAACAATTTTTTTAATTGTCATTTGGCATTTTTGATTGCTCAAACAAGGTTGGAGGATGGCGAAAAGCTGCTATTTTCTTTCGTATATGTGATACGTCAATTCTTAATATCAGGGACACTAAGTAGATTTCCTTGTCTAACAAGCAAGTGATCAACTTAATTTACGAGCCCAGCTTGGTTCAGCTTGGCTCGTTCACAGCCCTACTTAAGAGTATCCCTGTGTTTGGCCTCCTTCCTGACTTGAATTTTTATCTTACTTATTTTGTATGTCATACAGAGAGTTCTGGTGTGCCTCGTTCAGATTTGTTTATGGTGTATTCTTAGACTACCTTTATTTATTTATTTTATTTTTAATGCAGACCCGTCGTCCGAGCTCCATTTCTGATGTGGACAACAGCCCACAATCACTGCTGGCATTCTGTGGAAATGAGAATGTACATGGATTATACGATTTTTTGTTAAATTATAGGTAAACATTTGATTGATCTTAGAATAAATTTTTGGATCTCTGGTAGCTCAACTCAAAATTGATCTCTAGTATTCAACAAAAATAAAAAAATAAAAATTGATCTCTAGTAACTGAACTTATAATTGCTATACATATGATTAATCTAAGACTGTTCCAGAATCTACCTTGTGTAAATATATGTTTGATTTTGTATTGGATCTAATTTCTTTTCCTATGGGTTTTATCAGGTCTCTTTTAAGTTCTGTGACTAGTGTGGATGTACCTCTACTGTATTCGCCAGTGCTCTTCCAAAATGCTGCTCTTTGTACTCCACAGGTGGGTTAGTGTCACATGTTGCTATAACAGAAAAAATAAGACATTTGCCTTTTGTCTTTTCCAACTAATCTCAACATTATGCAAAAAATAGCATAAAAAGAAAAAATGGTTTTTTCCCAACTAACCCAATTAATTCCCATATTATGTTACTATTAGATGATGTACTTTAAAATAAAGGGTAGCACGTGCAATTCTGCAGGTTGGTAATGATAAGAAACCTACTTAAGAAAAAAAAAAAAACCGTTTTCAAAAGATTTTATTTTTATTTTTATTATTTATTTATTTATTTTTTTTATAAGAGAGAATGTATGATGCATGAAACAATTTAATTTTACCATGCCATTGTTATAGTAGCTGAAACACAGTGGGAATGGTTACAATAGTTTGCGTAACAGCACCATGTCTCCCAAAATAAGATAGAATAAAGTAAGAGAACAAAATGGGCTAAAATATATTAGGCACTTTATTGGATATAAGGGTTAATTTTGGAAAATTAATTGAAGTGTTGGCACAATTTCCTAGAGGCAGCTTTTTATATAATATTAGATAAAATGTAAAATTAATAATGCTATAAATTGTAACAACCTTTTAATGATAAATTTAAGGAACTTACATATCTGAATGTAAAATGTATAACAATTAATATTTTGTATAGGTACTAACATCCAGTGGAAATTTCAGTTATATATAATTATAAATACGATGGAGCTTGAGTAGTGCTCTCTGTTTTTTTTTTTAATTGTAGATTTAAGTTGCAGATCTGTTAATGTGTCATGATTGGCATGTCTCATAGGTGAGATGCAAGGAGATCAAGAGAGTGCATGCTGTGGCTCTTCCTGTAAGAGGATCCCATAATGAAGATGGTAAATCTGAACAAGATTCATCAGCTGGTCTTTGTTACAGTATTGAAGTCAAGGACATGTTTCTTCCACCTTGGATTATCTGTGGAGTATGTGCGTCCATGGGTTCTGAAGGGAGAAGCTTTGAAGCAAGGTGCGGTATAATTTCTCATGACATGATTCAGATTTGAAGAACTGAAACACCTTAGTAACAAATTTGTTGTTTAGTTTCTGAATTTAATTTCATCTCCAATGCTCCATTGTTTTAGATTCTCTTCTTGATTTTCATGAGGGGCATGAAAGCTATATAAGATAAATGATTTTAGAATTACTAAAGTGGGTAACTTTAACCATCTAATTAAGGTCTGTACCAATGAAAATCCATACCATAGGTTTTAGGTTTCCTAATGGTGCGAATTATAGGTTTTGGCATATCCATGGTTTGGCTTACTTAACCTTTACATTTCTTCAGTTTAGCTAGAAAATAATTTTTTAACAATATATATTTTCATTCCATCATTCATTAGCAAATTTTTCTCCTCTTTCTACAATCTACATAGTCAATCAGATAAAGATATAATATATATTTCTTTTATTAGTGTTCAATGTGCTGAAACTAAGTGGGAAAGTATCATTTAGTCTTGATCACTTTCTATGGCAACTAAAAAGTTTAGAGTTTACTTTCTTAAGATCATCATTCATACTTTATGTTTTCTGCCAAGAAAAAAATATTTAAAGAGTACGTCCCGGCAGATAGAAACTCATTTTGTTGTCACTTAAATTACTATATAAGTTCCTTTGACTAGCTCCCATTTTTGATAGGTGGATATTATCTATGGATCAATAGCTAAAAAATCAGCAGTTATATTCCCTTCCCCAGAAAAAAAAATGAAATATAAGTAACTATTTGGTATGTTCTTATGCATTTAAGTTGTGTCCTGAACAAAATACTATACAGAACAACATAGTTTGCCTTTCTGTAAAATGGCATCGATATTAAGTTTGTCTCTAGACACCTATGAACAACTCAATCCCTGTGTGCTTCGAAAAGACGTCATGAGGTAATGTATTGTGGCATTGTTATGATAGGTCACCTCAGTTGTCATGCTGTCCAAAATAGTCTCTAATAATCATCCCTATATAGTCTCTCTCCTTCCTTAACTATCTTGGTATCATTTTGCATGAATAATGGTGGATCTTATCTTTTATAATATATTATTTATGGCTATTGCAGCTTTACTACCGAACCTACTTCAGTTGGTTTGAATGTTGCTCTTGAAACCGTTTGCCAGAAATCTGATCCTCCAACAGACGCAGATAAAAGCCTACTGGACTGCAGCTATGCCTTTGGAGTCCCAGAGGCTGTTGTTGCTCCGTGCTTGCAGTCTACCTCTTTGAGGGGCCTGAAGTATTGTAGTGGTTCTTATACAGCTGAAATCTCACCCATATAACTTTCTGTTATCATAAAGCTCCGCATGCAGATATGTTGTTATAATGTGCTGTTATTTTCATTGAACTGCAGGTCAGTCTGCCTTAATTTTTCTTGTTTGTTTTGTTTCTGCACTTGGGAAGATCTCTTGCTCGTACAATCATATTCAAATACCCGTGCTCTTTTGCTTAAATTGTGAACTCCAACTTTATTGGAAGCCCAAGTCATTTCATCATCTATTGTGATTTGGCTGTATCATTTTTTTTGGGTAGGTGTTCAACTTGTTTAACTCCTTGATCCTCCATATGTTTAGGGCTGTAACTCCTTTGAGTTCCATTGGTATTCTTTTGAAGATCCTTTTGTTATAGATTTCTGTGTACTATTTAAAGCTATTTTATCCTAGTTGGATTTGATTTATGAAAATTTGAATGAACAACGATTGGATGGAATACTTAAAGAATATGAACACAGATATTACGTTTCTTTCTGTTGTATTTCTTTCTATGTGGATCATTTTGCTGTACTCTATCCCTTGCTTCTTCTCCTGACTTTTCATGCATTGTTCTTGCTTCAGCAACGTCTACACCTATCTCGACTGAAAATACAAGTGTCTAGAGTCTGGGCTGTGAAAATAGTGGTAGGACTCAAACTTGTCTTTTAACCCCTCAAGTGCTTAAAGAATCTGTTGAACAGATGAAATGAAAAGATTTTACAAGATGGTATGTTAGCAGCAATATTTTAGAAGACGTCATGAGAATTCCCCTTCATGGGCCAAGAGACAATTGGAGTTGATATTACTCAGTATGACTGGGTAAACCCTGGATATCTGCAACTACCCGCAAGTCATAGGTATCATTTAGGACTAGGGACTCAAACCAGAGACTTCACGCGTCCTGAGGTGCAAGGCTTTGTTGAGCTATCCTGTGTACTGTTATTAGATTAAGTTCTGTTACTTTCAAATATAAGCAAGTCAATTGTTTAGTATATCAGCCCTCTTGCATCAGAGAGAGCTTGTTTTGAAAGCACACCAAAGTTGAACCACCGAATCCCCTCTGTGACTGATGTGGCAATCCCTTAGGAGATTCTTCATAGTCATGATCTCCTTAACCATGTCTCTCACCCTCCAATGAACCTTCTCCAAATGTTCAGAGTTAGCATAATGCACAACCAGTGAAGAATCAGTAGAAATTTCCAGGTGAGTGATGTGAGCTTGAACAACTAAGCCAAGACCAAGATGTATGGCCTGTAATTCATGGAGTAGATGCCACAAAAAAACCTAACACTAAGACACCTTCCACATTTCTTAAGAGACCCAGCACCACCTCTGCCCTCACATATGTACCCATCCACATTGAGTTTGTGATAGCCTTGCTTTGGAGTAACCCAGCTGACCTGAGTTGGTAATTTGTGATAGAACATTGCTTGAATATTCTAGCTTTCAAAAAACAGTATGCTGGAATGGGTGTCTTCCACTTTGTCCTTCATATCAGTCATGGCTTACCTTACATTATCACAAATGCTTTTAATAACGAGTTTCTTAGGTCTGCATGTGTTTTTAAAAATCCTGGCATTTCTCTCCAGCCATATATGGTAAATTGTAGCACAGAAAGATCTCTTCTTGGTGACTGTAATCGCAGATTTACCTGTTAAATGAGCTTTAGTAGCCATTGTGTCTCATCTTGCCATTTTGACATGGCCATGTTTAGCAGTGATTTTTGAAGAATTGCCAACCTGATATCATTTGTGACCTTGCAATAAAAAATAGATGGTTAAAATGCTCCACAAAATTTCTACAAAACACACAAGATGAGGAATTGATGATGCCAAATCTGATTAACCAGTCTTGGGTGAGTAGGTGCTTGTTAAAAGCAAGCCAAGTGATAAAACTGTGCTTGGGGAACTCCTGCTTGAGCCATACTAGCTTGTACCACAATACCTTCGGGAAGTGCTCTTTGGTAGTAACCCTAGTGTGCTTAACGGTGAAGTTGCCTTCAGGGCAGGGCTTCCAAATAATCAGGTCTTCATGTAAAACACCTGTGAATTTTGGTGCGACTTATCCGATCCCATATAGCACCTTCAGGGATTTGATCTGGCTTGACCCAACGGTGATTAGTAAGGAGAGAGCTTACTTTAGATGTGTCCCCAGTGAAGTGAAGCTTTAGGCCACACAAGGGGCCAAGAGAAGACCAATTGTCTCATCAGAGAGAAGTGCCCTTACCATTAGCTATGTGGTGAGTCACAAGTCCTCTTGCAGCATGTCTCAGAGCTGGATTTTTTCTCCAAACCCGAGTGCTATTTTTGGGTGTAGGGATAGACCAGAAACTATGCTCCTCTATAAGGTGAACTTTGACCCAGTCAACCCATAGAGACTCTTTGCTGTAGAATAATGGCCAAATGTACTTCATGAGGGTTGTTCTGTCCCATTCATGGAATCTGAACAGCCCAAGATCCCCTTCTTCGTTTGTTTTACATATGTCATCCCAGGAAACCAGGTGTAATTTCTTTTTGAGTGAGGGCCCAACCCAAAGAAAGCTGCAACATAACTTGTTCAGTTCATTAATCACTCCCATAGGAAGGGCAAAACAAGCAGCCCAGTAGTCTTACATGGAGAAGAGGACAAATTTGATTAACCCAAAGTCTACCAACATAAGTTAAACACCCTGCTTTCCGAACCTGGACAATGTTCTTCATTCTTTCAATGAGAGGAGGCAATCCAAGAATTTTAATCTTGATGATATGAAAGGAAGCCCCAAATACCTAGCAGGAAATATTCCTTGTTAGAAAATCCACCAGTCTTCTTAGCTCGAGCTTGATAGAGTTAGAGACACCAATACAATATATAGCACTTTTATTAATTCTTAACCAAGCCATACCAGCAAAATCATCTAGACAATCCAAAAGGATGTTGAGGGATACTAGTTTTCCGTGGCAAAACATGAACAAGTCATCAACAAAAGCCAAGTGAGTAATAGTAAGAATAGAACACTTGTCATGATGGATGAAATTTGGAGTCATGGTTTTTTTTTTCTGTATTATTATAGATAGCACTTCCTATCACTAAAACAAAAATGTAAGGGGATAAGGAACCACTGCCTTAACCCCTTATTTCCTTTGAAAAAAGCCAATCAGACCTCCATTCAAGGCAATAGAATAAGGAGAAGAAATACATTGCATAAGCCACCTAACCGACTTACAAAGTGTTAAGCCAAAATTTTTAACTTTGAATAAAGCATACACTTTCAATCTGATCCTTGAAGTTTGCGAAAGATAACTTGCTTCACAGGCTTGTAATCTTGAAAAACTCATCGAAGAGAGGATATAGTAGTTTCAAAATGATGGGAAATCTCTTCTCCTTGGTGGTACAAGAAATTTTTTGCTGTGATGCATGAAACACTACCTCAGCGAGAGAGAGAGAGAGAGAGAGTTGTTTGGGACGTTGCACTATAGCACCAACCCTCTTTCGTCGTCCTTGTAATCTCTCTTTTTTAGGTAATTTATAGATCATTATATTAACCACCCACTATTGATTTCTGTATTTTGTTTCATTTTTTTGTATTAGGTCTTATGTATACAAATGATCAACTTTGTTAACAACGGGCTCCAAGTGGGTATGGTGGTGAATTTCATATTGGTCTTGAATATCAGAGGTCAGTTCCATTAAAAGAACTTAATATAAATGTTGTTAGCAAGCGCAAAGTGAGTTGGATCCATAAGGGGGAAGTGCCTTCTCGTTGGTTCGAATTTGATCCTAAAACTGACAAGAGTGTCTTTAATTAGTGTTTTTAAACATTTTGGCTCTCGTTTCAGGGCTATGATGCTCGAGAATGTAAACAACGAGCCTGATAGGGATTTCCAAATAAAAGTTGACAGCTTTTCTTTCCTACCTTTCATCATCTTATTGAGAAGAGGCAGGGAGGGGAAGGTTTCAAATTCAGAGGTCGGGCAACATTTCAACCATATTTAATGGAATGGTCTGAAACTATTTTAAGAGAATTTGGAGACATTGCATAGTGCTGAAATTTATGGTTCAATTGTTGTCTCTCGATACCCATATGAATTTGTTATCAATATCTGAAGAGCATTTTATGAGCTGTGCGAACCCTTAACCAACACTTTCCACCACGGAGGAGGTGAAATGGGCATCTCGTTGTATGATTTGAAGATTATTGGCATTCTACCAATTTTGGGGAGCTCATATGAAGAATTTATACCCACAAAGCAATCTTTATTTGAGACACACGAGGAGAAGATGGAAACCTCTGCCCCAACCATTGCAGAACTTTTAGTAATCCACGCTTGAATATGTGATCATTTCGAACAGAATAAATTATGTTTCAGTTAATGGATCGAACATATCAATGAGATCTTTATGCAACATTTGGAGAAGCTCGGCCAAGTGTCAAACCTAAACAAACATTCCTTCATAAGAAAGAGAAATGAGAAACAGTTTATCACTGCAGGTATCAAAAGAAGGTGGTTTAACAGCCTTCCTAGCATTTTGGATAAGTTACTTCGTTTTAAAATATGGAAATCATGTGGTTAGACCTGAAACCTCTGTGGCTTCACAGATGGCTTATGGATACAAGGTCTCACTTGCCCCTACAGTTTTGGGTAGTAGTATATATTTTGGGCTTGGTCAAATTGTGTCAAATTGGTCAGGTCCTGGTATGGCAAACCCAAATTTTCTAATTCACTATGTTATAGCTTGGTTGTGTGAACATTGTCCAACTTTGTATTGTGGTCGATCAGTAGCGAATTTCCTGACGGTTATCCTTTAATGGAAAAATATGCAAGGGTTTAACGAGAAATAAAGAATATGTTTGAAGCTCGGTTGATTTTCAAGAATGATAAATATATTTCTTTTGCTTTCTAAGAAGACCAAGGTTGTTATCTTATGAACACTGAAGATTTACTTGATGGTTAGTTTGAATTACTGGTTTGCATGTGATCAGGATTACTACCTATACGGGTATGTACAGAGATGCAGTTTGAGCCATGTTATCCGAACATGTTTGCTCACCAATTTGGTTTGTACTAAGGAGTTCCTAGTAATAAACTCCGTTTCAACATTAATCAGAAGGGGCAAAGATGTCTTGAAGATTTGGCCAAGGCCCATGACATGCTTTTAAGAAGAAATACTGGGGCATTGTTTCATATTCCACGCATGAGTCACATGGGTAATTGTACATGGTAGTATTATAGGTGGGGTGGACTAGGAATACTTCATCATATTTGGGTTGGTCCATTAGAAAGATTCTTCCAATCTTGACAAAGGTCCATTATAAAGTAGCAACACAGGAGCCTATTTTTTTATAGTATCAAACTTACGTGAAGTTTCTACTGGCCTGAAATGAGCAATGACAATCTCCGATCTTGAGAAAGAATCTTCAGATATTGATGTTAGTTTCCATCAGTCCACAATAAAAATGAGAGAGCATAGCTCTCATGAGGATGATAGAGATGTGAATTTTAAGAGAACGCGATGTAGAAGGCCATATTTGTCGGAGGTGATTACGAGGTTGTGGTTAGGCCTTTGTATGAAGACTTGGATCTTTATAGTTTAGACTCTCAGATTGTTGGCGCTTCCATTGAAAATAGAGGTGAAATAAGTACTCAACTCGCAGCTAAGACAACACCCAATTTGGATGAGGAGGAACAAATTGATTACGATGGCTTTGATGATTCAAGTCCCAAAGGTAATCTTCCTTTCATACCATATTCTTCAAATCAAGTTAAAAATATGTGCCAGAACTTATTATCTATTTCTCCAGGTATGGTTACTAACTTTGGAGGAGATTCAACAATAGACATTTCTTTCATAGAAGAGACAGATGACATTCCTTTTTATGCTTCCTTCATAAAGGATTTGGATGCTTGTATCAAAGGCTATATTAAAGACATAATGCAAGATATTGTTGATGAAGTCTCATCCCTTCTATCTCCTAACATCATTTTGAACTCTCGCATCAAGTATACATGTTCACCCGAATATTATGTGCAACAGTTGAGGACATAGCCAATGGGAAGGAGATTATTGACATCTTAGTTGATATCATTGATCCTATCTTTTACTTGGCTGAAATGCTTGTTTCTAAAGTTCAGACCATAAAGCAAGGTTCTGGTCTGGATACTACGCGTATTGAGGAGTTGATTCATCGCCATGGTGATTGTTTGAGTGCCAAGAAGAAAGCTGAGACAGAGCTAGAAACCCTTTCATAAGATATTAACAAATTGAAAGATTTAGAATCCGAAGTCCTCGCAGCGGAGGCTAAATCTTGTTCCCTTCGAAAGCAATATGATGCAAAGATTTTAAAGAATGCAAGCTACAAGAGTAAGTATTGGAATTAGAGTGAGTTGTTAAAAACTATTCTCAATTAGAACATGATCTTCTTAAGGCAAGGCTCGATGCATGCGAGAAAAGACTTCAAGAATTTCAACGTGTAGTTGAATTGAAGGCTTCTTATGAAGAGAAACATAATAAGCAAGTGAATTTGTTGATTTCTTTTTATAAGAGACAAAGTTGAACTATGTTGATGGTCATTGCTAATTTGCTTTTTTTGATCATTTATAAAGACAGTTTGATGTTTGTGTTTATTTTTTCATTCACAATTTTATACTCATGTGGTTCAGGATGTGCATTATCTGTAGTTTAACCAAGAAAAGGAATTGGTGGGTCAATATATGATTTTTTTTGTTTGTTGTGGGTGGACCTGAAGTATTTGCACTATCAGGATGCCTAAGTACCCAAAGATGAGATCAAGCTGACTGTAGTTCTTTTTTATTTATTTTTATTTTTTTTATAGAATATATAGGTATGTTATAATTGTGGCTGGACCTAGGATCAGGTTTCCTACGTACCCAAAATGGGATTAAGCCGACCGTAGTTTTTTTATGCCCTAAGTTTTGCCTATATTGTTGTCTCCCTCTTTGTTGCTTCTGAATTGTTCCCTGTTGCTGGGTTTTTGTGCTTGTATGGGGCTGCTCTCCTGATTTTGGCTACTTTTATGTCCTTGGGTTCTGCTGCTTGGAGTAAGTTGTTGCCATGGGGTGCCTAGTCTGGTTTGCTGCTAGTGGCATGTACATATTGTGTGTCTTTCTGTTATGGTGCTATGTGCTGTTGTTTTTCTGATCTGTCTTTGCTTGGCATCACTTGTGTTAGCCTTCTTGTTGTTTCTTTGGTTGCTTGCTTGGGGTTCCACTGTCTTTGCCCATGTTTTTGGGACGTGTTCCTCTTTGGTGTTGTTGCTTTCTTCTGTTCAGCTTTGCTGCTTACTGTTTTCTTCTTTGGTGGGTGCCTGATGGCACGCTGCTTCTAAGCTTGGCTGCCTGGGCATTGGGTCAGATATGTATTTTCTGATACTTTGTGTATCTACATTTTTGCTTTCTTTCATTAATAAAATCCGGAATTTATCTGTTCCAAAAAAAAGTTTTGCCTTGGCTCTCTTTTCAAGTTTTCAGTCTAGCGGGCTATTCTTTGTACACCCTTGCAGTTTAACCACTTGCAAGCTTTTGGTGGATACATTGGCCTAGTAGTTTAACCACATGCAGACACTTGGTGGTGATTACATGTTTTTTTAAGGATATAACTTCTTAAGAAACTTCCCATTTAAACAAGAGTATATGTATTTTTCTCGTGATCGAAGGGTTCATAAGCTCCTTTAGGAAATACTTTGGTGATGACATACGGTCCTGCCCACTTCGGATCAAGTTTTCCACTTCTTCTACTGATGACTATAGGCTGTCTAATAATAAGAACTAGGTTTCTGACTTTGAACGATTTGAACTTGACTTTCTAATTGAAAGCTCCTGCTACTCGTGCTTGATAGAATTCAAGTTATTGTTGTGCTACAAGCCTTTTTTCATCCAATGCTTTTGGCTCATCGAATCTAATGCTAACATTCTCATCTGGGTTCGTGAGCTGCATTGTGATCTTGAGTGATGGAAATTGTACTTCTAATGAGAGTATAGCTTCTAATCCATACACAAACTATACTGGGTACGACCCGTTGATGTTTGCTTTATTGTTTTATACGCCCATAGTGCTTTAGACAGACGTTCATGCTAGTCTCTTTTGTTTTTAGGCAACATCTCTTTAAGAATTTTACAAAGCACTTTATTAAAAGCTTTTGCTTTTCCATTTGACGATGGGTTGTAAGTTGATGACAGTGCATGACGAAAACTAAACTTTTTGCTTAACTTGATCAAAGGCTTGCACTTGAAATATTTAGCATGGCCTGAAATGATATTTGATGGGACTCCATACCGATAAATGATATGATTATGAATAAACTTCGCGACTTATATTGACCCTACATCCTTTAGTGCCACAACCTTAGTCCATTTTGAGAAGTAATCTGTCCCGATCAATATTTGTGCATGCTGTCTTGAAGACAAGGGTTTAAAGGGACCTATAACATCCAACCCTCATGTTTCAAATGGCCACGAAAAAATTGTAAGTTGGAGTTGAGGTGGTTGTCGTATGAAATCACCATGTATTTGGCACACTATGCATCTGGTTGCAAATTCATTGCATCTCGAACCATAATCGGTCAATAGTAGCCTAACATTTTTAACTGTCCTGTGAGCTTGGGGTCAGTTTGGTGCGCTCCACATGTCCCTGAATGCATTTCGTGAAGAGCATAAGTAGCTTCTTCTTTTGATAGGCACATTAATAGGATTCCATCAAAGGATTGCCTATAGAATTTGTGATCTGAAATCGTGAAGCGAGGGGCTTTTCGTATCACATCGACCCTTTTTCTTGGGTTAGCTGGCAACCTTTCATATTGTAGATATTCAACAAAAGGTTGATGCCAGTCCATATCCTCTTTAATTTGACAGACTGTTACCATATTCACAGTTGCGATTTCCTCCACGTGTTCCTATATTGGTGGAAAAATATGATGCTCCCCTACAATAATTTGCAATTCCCTTTGTTCTGGAAGGGTCAATGATGAAACTAAGTAAGCCAAGGCATCAGCTTTATCATTTTTTGATCGTGGTACATGATCGATTTGGATGTTTGTGAATTGAGATATCAGATCTTTAGCCCTTTGATGGTAAGGGAATAAATTTTCATTTTTTTGACATCATATTGACTATTTAGTTGCTTAATGGTCAACTGAGTCATCATACATCGGTGAGTGATCAATATTTATCTTACAAGCTATCTCTAGATCAATGGTTAATACTTCATATTCAGCCACATTATTTGAGCAAAGCTCAAGGAGGAAAAATGAATATAGTATCAAACCACCAGAATAGTAGAAGTTGAACACGTCAAACTCCTTAAGTCTCGAATCCACAAGAAAAGAATAAGAGAAAACTCTTATGGAACATTATTGAATCAAAAGTGAAGACCCTTAGGCTACATAGGTCTTATAAATACTGAAAATTCTAATTGCAAAATAGAAAGATACTAAAAATACTGAAATCCTAATTGCAAAATAAAAAGATACCTAAAATACTGAAATTCTAATTGCAAAATAGAAACATACTAAAAATACTGAAATCATAATTGCAAAATAGAAAGATGCTTAAAGTAATGGTACCTAAAACAAAAATTACTATAAATATTGAAAGTTCCTAAAAAGTGATGTTGTGCGTTAAGTTAGGCACTTTGCTTGTCTTGATTGGAATTTTGTCGCTCCAAACGATTCACGTATGCTTCGGCTACATGTTCTACATCAGTTCATCCCACTTCAAAAGAACTCGAACTCGGGTTAGGTTCTGGATAACTAGGCTCGTCGTGCGGGTAGTACTCAAACACATCAGCCATGTTCAAAGTAGGAGAAATAGTCATTTCCTTTGGAAGATCAACAATATAAGCATTGTCATTAATTTTCTTGACAATCTGGTAAGGGCCGTACTTCTTATTCTTCAACTTATTGTATCTTTCTACAGGGAATCTTCCCTTGCGCAGATACACCATCACTAAATCCCCTTCTTTGAAGACCTCCTCATGCCATCGTTTATCAGCCGCTTCTTATACTTGTCGATATGGTGTTGTATGTCACGCATCGGGGGTAACCCTTCTGGTAGTTCCTTTGGCATGATCTTCTTGAACTTGTCAAGCATAGGTTGCAACTTCTTTGGAATCACAACAGTTTCGGCTGTCACTACTCCATGGATTACTAAGGCGTAAATTTGCTTCATCTCCTTCGCTTCAACCTGAAAATCATTAATGCTGGAAAGGAGAAAAGACTTTCCCTCCACTTTTGAAGTTTTAGGTGAACCCCTTCCTTTTAAGGGCGCAAGAGTAAGTTTTTGACCCCCCTTTTGTAAAAACATATACATTATCTCTACCCTTATGCATGGCATCGACATCGAACTGCCACGGCTGTCCCAAAATTGTATGACAAGCATCCATCTCAGTCACATCACACACAATTTCATCAAGATAATTTTGGCCAATGGAAAAAGAAAAACGACAAGTATCTGTTACCTTTGTCTCGACACCTTTCTTAATCTAGCCAATCTTATACGGTGATGGATGCTTCTCTGTCTTCAAGCCAAGTTTTTTAACCATGGTTCTAGACACAATGTTGTCGCTACTCCCATTATCAATAATTACGTCACAGACTTTTCGGTTGATAGTGCACCTGGTTTTGAAGATATTGTGCCTCTGTGGGTGCTCAACTCGCTTTGGTGCTAATAACAACCTCTGTATGCAAGGGATTGTAAAAGGCGATCTCCGTCATCCGCTCCTATCATGTTATTCTCATTGTAATCTTGCTTAACATCCTGTTCTTGTTCAACCAAATTCACCACTCCTCTTTGTGGACACTGGTTAAAACGATGTCCCGGTAGTCCACATCTGTAACCCTTGTCCCTCGTGGGTCGGGCATATGGATTCCTAGTCGTACCCCTATTGGGTGTCACTAATTAGGTTATACAGATCCTAGTATAAAATTAAAAATAAAAATAGAACCAATATTGCCCCAATGAATCGAAACACACATAATAGAAATTTTAGACAAGAATTGTTCTTATTGCAGTGAATCCAAACACACACGAGAAAAATCGAATTGAACAGCACATAAAATAGAGAAAGAAAAAAATGATAAAAAAAAATTGGAACCTGTTGCAGCTGTCAATTGCAATTTTTGGACTTTGGAGCTCGGGTGGCTTTGCAACAATAAGGATTCTTTTATTTTTAATTTGGATGAACAGACGAGAAGATGGTTTTGGGGGTTTAGATGCATAGAAAAATTGGGGATTTGGATTGAACGAAACAGAGGAGAACCGAATGAGATTGATGCAGACCTAACCGTTGTTCCAAAAGCCACAGGACTTATGGAAACTCATCTGACTAAGCACTTAACATTAAGATCGTAACATTCCACCACGCTTTTGTAGCCGTCGTCTACGACGGCTCATTAGCAACAAGTCATTTTTTCCTCTATTTTTAAGACTGCTCTAATTTTCTCTCACCATCGTGATTTGAACCTGAGATGTGGTACTAGCTCTGATACAATTTGATACAGACCTAACCGTTTTTCCAAAAACCACAAGACTTGTGGAAACTCATTTGGTTAAGCAATTAACATTAGGATCGTAATAGGGATTTGGAGTTTAATCGATTCAAGCAACAAACAGAAAGGGTTTGGTTTTGGAGGGCTTTTAAGAGGGTTTCTATGGGTTTTTAATGGAGGTTTCTACAAGTTCAAATGGGGTATTAAAACGGTTTTAATAGAAGGCTAATGGCTGACGAACAACCAAGGGTTTTCCATTAGGATTTTAGGGTTGGCCAAACAGAAAATTGGGTATGAGATTTAGGGGTTTGAATGGATTCGAATAGGGGATTTTGTAGCTTAGATTCAGAAAGAGAAATAAGAAAAAACGAAAAAGATAAGAGGGTTATCTTGGATTGATCATGGAGAAACAAGTTTTTTGAAAAACTCCACTGATTTCTCCCTCGTCTAAAGCTATTTTTTTTTTTTTAATTCTTTTTAATTTTTTTTTTCGTTTTTTGAATTTTCCTCCTCCCTTTTGCCTTCGACCGCACCTCTTCTTATAGCCGTGGATGTCTAAGATCGCCGACGAAATTGTCGGCGATGGTCCGCTCTTCTCCCATATCCCTATATCTTCTCTTATTCTTATAGCCTTCTAAGAGAAAGAGGTCCAATGGAACTTTTCCTCTCTGAACCAACCGTCGAAGTCCAAACCTCTCATTTATTTTTTGTTTATTTATTTATTTGTTTTTTCTCACATCTCACAAATTATTGTAATTACAATTCTAATCCAAATTAATCCTAAACTTAATCTAAAACTAGTGTTAATCCTAGTCCTAAATCATTCTTAATTTACACATTTTTTTTTTTCTTTTTTTCGTCTTTTTGTATTTCTCTAATTTCTTATTTCATTTATTTGAAACCTATTTAATTAGTTATTAATTATTAAGTACTCAAAATATCCCTCTCACCATCAATTTTAGAATTTGATTGAATTACAGTCATCAGACGATGAATAGGTCAAATCCGAAGTCAGAATATTATTCTAATGTCCAAAAGTTCTAAATTTGACCTAAAACAACATAAGGGGTAAAACGGTTATTTTTTCTTACGATCTCGAAACAAAGCAATATTATACTCATTGGAACACATTTTCAGTCTAGAATTCATTTCTAATGTCAAAAATGGATTTTGGGAGACGATGAAGCGCATGGGATCCACTGAGTGTATTTTGATAATTTTATTGATTTTTAAGATTTCAATGAGAATTTTAGCACAAATGGTTTGGGAATAAAAACAAGATCAAAGATGGAAAAAAAAAAAAAAAAAAACTAAACTCAAGCATTGACAAGCTGCAAAAATCAAAACACATTCTTTTTTGGGTTCAAATTGGGGTGTTTACACTCCTTATAAAGAATTGAATGAATTTTAAATAAAGTGGATAAACCTTAGGTCTAAAATATCCCTCTTAATCTCTCGACAAAGAATCATCATGCTCCAACGTCATACTTGAATCATTCATCAATGAAGAAAAAAAGAAACATCATACAATTGATGAAGAACGATTTATAAGAGGTATATCTGTCAATGGCTCAGTGTTGTTAGTTGACCGGCCCACATGACGTTTCCAATGAAGGGTATCATTGTAATTTCAAAAACCTGAGAGAATCTAACTATAATTGTCAAAAACATCAAGGCGTTAGAGTATAATTTTCCCTATTAAAAATTTGACGGGTAGGTATTTATTGGGGCTTGCATGGTTAAAATATTGTCCATGTCATATGTGACAACTAAATTAGTGAGTGGAGTAGAGTACTTTTAGTTGCATGTTTTTTTTTTGTTTCATTATCTAGTTAGCTTATTAGTTTGAGCAAGAATTGTGTTTGTTAAGTCGGCAAAACCTTCCTATATAGGCTGAGTTGGCTGGCCAAAAACACAAGTCATGATCTGAATTTGATTAGAGCTGGCACTCGGGCGGGTTTAGGGCATGTTGACATAGGGTATTAATTGACCCCAAATCCGAACCTATCCGTTAATTAACGGGTTGAGATTACTCAATCCGCTCTAATTCACCTAATCCGTCTGACCCGTCTATTTTTTTTTAATTCCTCCTAACATCTCATATATTGATTTCCCCTCCAACATCTCATATGTTGATTTATAAATTATAATATTATGTTTTTTGAACTATACATTTTAGTTTAATGCAAAAGAGAGATTAAAAGCTTCAACATTTTGTTAACCATACTATTGAAAATTATTCCATTCTCAAACAAAACTAAAACGGTAATACCCCAATTTTGAGCTCATTCGTCTGTTATATGAGCGAATGAAAGAGAGAAAAGAAGGGAAAATAGAGAGGGAAGATGTGTGTTCTTTGTTGCAAAACAGTTTATGTGCAATTTTGTGTTACTATGATGTCGTATGAGAATGAGAAAGAGGAAGGAGGCATAAAAATGGAGAGTGAAACAAACCTAAAACCCCAATATTGTGCTTGTTCTTCTTGTATGAGAAAATGAAAGAGAGAGTAAAAAGAGAAGATGAAATTGGAAACATAAATCCTAATCTAGCATTTTGCTTATATAGTAGGGGTTAGTTAAGTTACTATACAGTAAAAAAAAGTATATAAACTATTTAATTTAACCATAATGATAACCCGACGGTCAGACGGGCTAACCCGCACTCTACCCGTTTATTCATGGGTTGTAAACCCTTAACCCGAACCCGACCCACGGGTTGAAATATTGAACCCAAACCTGCTAAAATACTGTCGGATTTGGGCGGTTTGGCGGGTGGGGTCGGAATGGCCAGCTCTAAGTGTAATACTGTTTCACTATTCTAAGATTTAGTGAGTACCTCTTATCAAAACATACTCAATTTCATAATGCCAAGTTTTAGCCGCAAACAATTATGCCACATGGCAAATAAAACTCTCCAAATGCATCTTTCTTCAAATAATGCCAAGTTTTAGTCCCAAACGATTATGCCACATGGCAAATAAAACTCTCCAAATGCATCTTTCTCCAAATACTCTCCAGATGAGTGGTCTAGATTGATGAAACCCATATTTCACCCGGCAACTAGATTTCTTTTTTTTTTTTTGGATTGCCATGACAACGGGCTGGGATTGGCTGGAGCAGGTCGGGCCATTATATAAGTAAGTGAAATTATGTTGGCTCGTGCCAGGCCCAGCCCGAGCTTCAGGCTTAAGATTGCTTGTCCAAGCCTGCCCATTGTGTTATATACCAAGCCCAGGCCCGCTCATGATGATACTTGAGTTATTACACATTAGGCAAAAATAATATAAATCTGTAGCTGAAAAGATTCAAACCTAAGAGACTTCAAAGCTTCACCATGTAATTCTCACCACTAAACTACAATCAAATTACATATTAGGCAAAACTAATATAAATTTGTGGCTGAAAGATTCAAAGCTTCACCATGTAATTCTCACCACTAAACTACAATCAAAGGATATTGTTGTAGTTAAGTAAACATTATATATATCTTATATCTTCAGGCCGGGTCGGAGCGATCTAATTTAACATAAATCTGAATTCGGCCAAAAAGATTAATCGGGTTTTAAATTTCAGCCCGATCTAGTCCTACGGGAGCCTAACCCTTGTCCAAGCTCCCCCAAATATAAGGTCAGACTGATCGGATCGGGTGGGTCACCCGGCCATTGCCACCCCCAGTTGAGACCAGTTCTATATTGGCACATTAAATGTGTATGCAAGTATATGACACGTCAGTCCATATATAGCCCTTTCGGACGCTAGCCTTTCGGAGATTCCTTCTTTTATCAAATCAAACAACAATATGAAGCTTCTCTACGGTATTTTCTTAACGTGCATTGACGGTGCAAAAAAGTTGAACGAAAAGCGATCTATCACAGCAGTCCATTCAATAAGATCTGTCTTGTTAAAGTCGATCATCTTCCACTGCTTTTTCAAAAGCACTTTTTTTTTTAAATGTCAAAGTCGAGCTCGTTTGGTTTTACTTTTGAAAGGTTTAAAATTAACTGTTGGGAAGTAAATTTTATTATATATTTTTCTGCTTTTATAATCAAAAAGTATGTTTGATAACACGAAATTAGAAGTTGCTTATTTTTAAAAAAGCAGAATGTCTTCAAACCTAAGTTTTGAGCACATAATGGTTACTACCTCTATCCACCTACAATTAATAGATCTTAATAAATGACTCATTCAAAGGCATAGCACCGTGACCATTATTAGTCTTTAAGATTAGCTACTTCATTCTTTTGATCTCAGTTATGAATATGGTTGTAGTCCCGTTGAATTAGTTTAAGGTCATAACAAGATGACCAAACTTCTAATATCCAACATTCAATCGTGGGTTGGGATCGGTATCGTCTAGTCCGAATCCGATACAAAAAGTGGACTGCCTATTTAAATTTAAAATAAATAAAAAAAGGATCGTCCAAACAGGTTGTTGGAATGACGATACCGGTCGCTCGCTACAAAATATAGGGTTTTTGTCGGCAGTCCAAAACCGCCGGCAAAGGTCTCAAGATCACCGTCAAATCATTTGTCGGCGGTCAGGGAGACTCTCGCGCTATGCTTGGCTGGGGAAAGCATTCTCGGCGGTAAACACGATGGTTTAAATGGACCACCGACAATTAGAAGAATATCGTCGGCAGGTAGAAACTGCTGTTAAATAGGGAAAACACAACAAATGTTTAGCCTTTCGGCGGCGATCCAGACTGCCGAGGAATAACTAATGCACGACGGTGTGTTAGACCGCCGTTAAATGTAAACCCATCTTCGGCAGTCATAAACCGTTGTTAAATATGGTATTTGTAATTTATGTTGGTCATTTGTCGGCGGTCTGGAATGCCGAGGAAGATCGGATTTAACAACAGTCTCTTGAGACCGCGGTTAAATGTCTATGTTCTTCTTTTTCTTTTTTTTAAGAATTTCCCTATTTTTACAAGATTACGAACCTGCAAAAAAGTACAATTCAATTCTATGAAATCTGTTGAAGAACAAACACAATTCCAGTCCAATTGAAGAAGGCCAGGCCCATTCAACTCCTTAAAACCCAGGTATTAAGAAGAGGAGAACTAACACCTTATAACCAACACAGATGGGGCAAGTCTAGGCGATGTGGGACGCATTCTAACAAAACCTACAAGTGAACCTGTTAAAAAAAAACTTAT
>JAUPMG010000017.1:1902300-1913717 GCA_031762675.1 Pachysandra terminalis
GGAGTGGTGGGGTGGTAAAAGTCATTTTGTATTTTAAAGGGTAAAATTGTCTTATTATCAATTATTTTGGCTGGAAGAGGTGTCTCTGCCATTAAGTTCAAAACTCAGAGGATGTCATTGCCATTTCAGAAAACACAAGAGGTCTATTTGCCAATATTAAAAAACTGAAGGGGTGTAAGTGAAATTTACCTAAAAAAAAAACTTGAATCATGGAATTGCTTTTAAGCCATTTAAGAGAAAAAGGTAATTTAAGGGTAAAATCGGAATGCCAATCTTTTGATTCACGCAGTTTTTAAAGCTTTTAAGTTGTTCAAGAGAATAAACAATTAAATTAAGTTATAAGCTGCAATAAGTACTTGTAAAAGTCGGGCAAAACGCAACCTTAATCTCAAGGCCTTGTTTTTTTCAAGCAGAAAGATATATGAGGCCTTCTAAAAGGGAAAATAATGGACGGTGGCCCAATAAATTTTTACTTGGGAGAATTTTTGTTTTCTGGCCTAAACTTTACCTAAAACTACAAAAGCTCTCTTCTAATATTATAAAAGTTTAGGGCGTGTTTGGGATTGCTTCTTGGGGCCTTAAAAGCGATTCCTAGGCCCAAAAGCGCTCCAGATTTTAAAATGGTTGTTTGGTGAGCCCATCTGAGAAGCGTGTCGATCAGAATCGCTCTTAAAAAAGGCTGATTCTGGTGAAGCTGTTATTGGTTGCTTCTCAAATTGCGTATGCGGGAATCAGTTTGGGACTTTAATGAAAAATATCATATAATCCTTTAAGCCCCTATATAACTTTCATCATTCCCATTCTATCCATCCTATCTTCGACGATTTGTATTCATCTTCAACACAAACACCTGGTCAGTCGTCACAAGTCCAACTCCATATTGTCTTCTTCCTCGAGATAATCTCTTTGAGGAAAATAAAAAATCAAAAAAAAAAAAAAAATCAAACAATGATGCTGTAAATGTCGTGCATTGTATTAGAGAAGAAGCAACGATATTTAGTAAGTTAATTTAATAATTGTTTTTCTTATTCCATCTGTTATAGATAATTTTCTCTGAAAAAAATAATATTGCTGAAAGATCTTCCTTTCATTGCTTGATTTACAAGTGAAGGTTGTAGATCAAAAAGGAAAAAAAAGGAAAAAAAAAAAAAGAAAAAAAAAGACCATATGTCTTGGTAGGATTATGCACACTAGTCAAGAGAATGTGCTCAGTAGATACAACGAAGCACATTCTGGACTACACAAATCTTTATATTTCACTATATTTGAACACACTTGTATCCAATTTCCTCCACATAAGTCAAGAAAATAGGTAAAACGATCTAAACCTTTTGCAAAAACAAAGAGAAAACTCAAAGAAATGTCGAAGGAACAAAGAGAATGGGATAGTAGATCAAGTTAAAGGAGGAATTTTTTATTTGGGTTCTGGGGATAAAAAGCACTTTTTCAGTAGGTGTTTACCAAACATCAGATATTCTTGAAAGCAGTTTTCATGAAGCGCTTCACAAGAATCAATTTTAAAGGAATCGCTTCTCCCTCCCAGAAGCAACGCCAAACACGCCCTTATATCACTATCCAAGATTTTAAAATTTAAGTCTAAATTATTCCTTCAAATTATATGGCATTTTTTCCTCATAGATAAAATCATATAATAAAAGATTAAATTTGAAAATTAAGTCTATTAAGATAAGATAAAAAATAATAATAATAAACGATAAGAATAAAATAATTTCTTAATTTTCTTACAATTGAGATGGGCATAAATGGGATTCACTAATTAAATTTATAAAATAAATTAATAAATTAACTCAATATTTTAACTTTCGACTTTATGGCTTTTTCTCGACGAGAGAACATGTCCATGTTTGAGCATCTTGAACATCCTGCGATTTGATCCATCAATCGATCAATCCATTTTGTCTTCTTTACTTGAGGTTTCTTCTTGGGTGATGAATTTCGTTTCGGCCAGGTCCGAGGAGGATCGAAACGATTATTTCTTCATCGAGTTGTCAGCCTTGATTTGCTAGAAGATTTTAGTTTGAAGGACAAAGAGGCTCGATGGGTAATAACAGATATGGAGAAGATTGATGGTCAGGTTAAGGAGATTGAAGACGAACTACAAATGTTGCAAGTGGAGAAAGTTGCTGAATGGTGTATGCCGCTCAAGAAATGCCTTTTGAATTGGGAATGGCTCCTCCCAAGTGGGCGACCATTTTTCATAGACTGGGTCCTTTTTAATAATCAGTATGGTTTTTCATACCAACTCCCCTTCTGCAAATGTTTTGGGTCTAACCTTCTTGTTAAAGGATCTAGCTATCCTCCTTTTTGGGGACCGGCATCCTCTGTGCTCAACACGCCAATGCTGTAGAGACAGAACAGAGGGGCTACATTTTTGCCCCTCTGTTCTGTCTCTACAGCACAGGCGTGTTGAGCACAGAGGATCAGCACTCCCTTTTTAGAGATTGTAATTCATTTGTAAGCCTTAATCCTTGTTCCACTCAAGTCCTCCAGTTCATTCAGCATTGCCCATGAGAATTCAACCGATGAGAATTTGTTTTGTATGGCCAAACTCAAAGAAGGCACTGCAACCTATAATGGGAGTCCTTTCCACACATAAAAAAAAAAAAAAAAAGACCTACAATGGGAGTACTACGTCGTGGCCGAAGGTTAGAGTAAACAATGTGGTCCCGATGTTGGTCTTAAAAGACGTACAATATGTCCATAGAAGCTCAAACAATAGCATATGCCATGACTTTCATTTTCATAATAACATTCTTCCTCACTTAATTAATCGATTCAACCTGACCATTTGCTTGAACATAATATGGTATGAAATTTAAGATCTTAATCCCATGCTCGGCCACAAACCTGAAAATTCTCCCCTTCCCCATGAAGACCGTCCATTGATCACTCGTGATTGATTCTGGGATCTCGAACCGAAGTATAGTTTGTTCCTTAACAAACCTTATCACATCGGCCTGCTATATCTTTTTATTAGTTTAGCTTCCACTCATTTAGTAAAATAATCAGTGGCCATGATAACAACGTCTTGCATCCCAGAAGACGGGGGATATGTTTTCCCGATCAAGTCCAATGGCCATGGTTTTACTATGGGGTGCAACTATACGGCCAGTACATGTTGAACTGGCCCATAGACCGGGCACTACTTACATCCCTTCTCATAATGGATACAATATCTCATTATTGTTGTCCAATAATACCCATGACTTTATAAAAGCCATCTCATTTTGATCCTTGATGAACTCCGCATATTCCAACATTACTTCAATCATAATTACCAATATAGATTCATGTTGAGTAACACCTCGTCCAGTCCCTTTCTATACAGCTCGTCGTCATAAAGAACATAATGGGCGGCTATCGTCTTAATCTTCCTTTCGTTCTGAGTCTGGGTTCCTCAGATAGTCCATTATAGGCTTTCTATAATCTTCTGGTTGCATAACTATGGACATGATTCCCACAGATTCATCCTCCTCGCAATCGATGGGATCGACAATTATTGCACTAGGACTGTCATTTTCAATAATCCTTCGGTGATCCTCAGACCAGGAACTAACATAAAAACCTATATACATATAATCACCGATGTGTGGCTCGGTAGCAAGCTGGGGCTCTAGTGGGCGTCTTCGGAGGTAAGTCTGGAGTTCGAATCCCACTAGAAACACTCGTGGCCAGGGATTTGCCTTTAATGCTCCCACCCCGAACGTGGATTAGTCCCACACCTATGTGGGTGTGGAGACACCACGTGGTTAAGACCAAAAAAAAGAAAGCCTATATACAAGGTTAATGGCTACATGTTGAAATTAAAAAAAAAACAAAAAAAAAAAAGGTTTGATCGCAATATAACAAATGAGTTTGTGACCCAATATAGATATTTGCTTAATATGTACTAAAAATGAGCTTTGACTAATTTTTTTGTTTTTTTCTTAATTATAATTATTTATATAATCCCAGTCTTTTTTTTTTGGTAAATATATAATCCATAGTCACACGTAAGCTTTGCACACATATTTTTAAATGAGATAATCACTCTAAAATAATTTATAATAGAAATAATATATTTACAAGTTTGCCACTGTTCACTTTATTAACAAATTTTCCACCGACTCAAAACTCACTTAAAATCTTGGAGGTGATTTTATGATGGAAGGGAATTATCTCTTTCTCATTATGTGAGAACTCATTCTACCTTTGCTTAACCAAAAGACCATTTATTTGTGACAACTCATTCCACTGACTGGAACTCATTTCAAGTCGTGGAATGCATTTCCAAAATGACAGCCAAACAAAGCCTAAGTAGAGGTCTGAATCTTTAAGGAAAAATTTGAAGATGAAAACCAATGACTGAATCTTTCATTTTAGCAGTCAAAACTCTAAACCAGAAAAAATAAAATAAAATGCTTTTAATAAGTTATACACCCTACACAAACCTAAATCAATGAAAAAACTAATAAGTGTAATTTTAAGATCCCATGAGTTTATCAACCATGGCATTGTCACCAGCTGACAAGAACTTCATGCAGATGGGAGGACTAAGGCCAGCCAAAGACAGTATTGCCGCCGGGACACCCCACAGAGAATCGCCGCATATCATGCCGGAAGCCACCGCCGGCGAAAAATCCTTTGCTCTTTGTTTGTCACTCCTCTCCCACAGGTACAGAATCAAGCTTCCAAGGCACATATCGATCGCAAAGTATGCACCCAAGTAGAAAGGAATGGCCATGCACATGGGACTGGGCACAAACCTATAAAACCTGTACTTGGTCTCGTAACACCGAAGAATTTCTCGAAGACAATTGATCAAAAATGCCATGACGAAGAACAAGATCACCAGCGAAAGGCAGTGCTTGGGAAGGGCAGAAGTCCCCTGAACTCCAATAATTGCAATTCCCCTATAAATTTTGGCATAAGGTGCTGGATATGCACCGTCAGGCTTCCCTATGGGATAGGCCTTGTAGAAAAACCAAAAGGTTATCGGTGCGAAGAGGCAGCCCGTCGCGGTCCCAATGAATTGGCCTAGAAACATGGCTCGCGGTGACGAATGGGTCAAGTATCCTGTCTTGAAATCCTGCATGAGATCGGATGCAGTGGATACAATGCTCATCATGACCCCACAGGAAGCAAGGCCGGCCACAATGCCTCCTCGGTCTAGGCCAACCCAAGCACTGAACACAAATATGGCAATCTTTCCGTAGTTCGAGGCTAGAGACCAGTCGGTGAGGCCGCAGCCGTAGGCGTTGCAGAAGGCGAGGACCGGCGCAATGATATAGCAGACAAGGATGTGGTACCATTTGAGTTGGGAGAAGATGTGGGGGACTGAAATTATGGAGATAACAGCAAAGATTAGGTAGCCCAGAGCAGCAGCCCAGTTGGGGATTTGGTCCTTCAAGAAGAAGTGGCGCCTTATCTGATCATCATAGCTTGTGACTTCAGAGTTGTTTGAGGAAGAAGATTGTTGGGCAGTAACTGGGATAACAGAGGATGATTCTCTCTTCTTGGAGTGTTGAACTTTTAGGCTGTGTAGTGTTTTGAGCAACATGAAGAGTACTTGGAAGAGCCCGTCTCCAAGCATGAAAGCAACGGCGATAAAGACCTGAAAGAATTATCGTATAGAGATTGTGATATCCCCTTTTTAAACTAATACAAATTGATTTTGTTCTACAGATCTCGTTCGTTGATTCTTCAATAACAAAATTTGTGTGTACAGATATCCATGTAAGTCAAGATTTCAGATTTTAAAAGAGTTATAATACCTGGTATCCTCCCAAACCATGAAGATTAGAATCTGATAAAGTTGCGTCGTACCAATGACCCTTCTTTTTGCCAATAAGGGGCCACATGATTCCCCATGAGATGATTGCTCCAATAAGCAAAGAAATGTTTACCATGTAAGGGCATATCATACCAACACCAACATATGTAGCTGAGAAGTCAAAGTTGAATCTGTTCACAATTGAAGTAATTAAGCTTTTGGCAATGAAAAAAGAAAATCTATTATTATATTCAAAACGTATAATCAACTTGAAGTTTTAAAAATATTTCTTTTATACATGACTCTAAATTTTTGTAAAAAATTCTATAATCCTGATTCTAGTTTTCATTTTGGATTTCATAATCAAATATTTGATTATCGAATGCATGCAAGAATCAAGAATTCCATATAGAGGATTTTAGAATTTGATTCTAAATATAATTAGATCGAATTATGATTGGATTGTTGGATGTGGCATATCAAAAAGTGTTAAAAAAAAAAAGATAAAACAAGATGAAGAAGAAATCAAGCACACAAAGACACAGATTTACGTGGTTCGACAAATAGTGCCTACATCCACGGATGCACCCCCAAATTCTATTATTCTCCAAAACTCAAAAAAAAAAAAGAAGAAAAAAAAAAAGCGTTATAAAGAGCAGCCACGAAAGTATGATAAATACCCTGCATGCCTTGGTAGCATCACTCTCCACATAACAATAAAAAGGTGGTCAGGATGAATACCTTAGCCCAGCCCAAATATGGATCAAGTCGAAGTACTTAAAGTTATAAACCCGTATGTCAACCAACCCAACTCAATCGTTATTCACAAATTCGAATTGATCAAAGGGTATAATAGATCTTGATAGACCAACCCAAACCCGCTTAGAAAAGCATCAAAAAGGGTTTCTCAAATTGTTTCTTTTTCAAATTTTTCTACAACTCAAATCAAGAAAATACCAATAACAAATTGGTATTTTGATTATGATTATGAGACTAATTTAAAGATCCATTCTTTAATCACCTTAAAATGTCAATCTAAGGGTATATAATTGGATTTTGATCAAAACAGAATTTTAAAGCCCAACCAAAAGCCAAATAAGAGAGAGAGAGAGAGAGAGAGAGAGAGAGAGAGAGAGAGAGAGAGAGAGACCTCTGATTTAAGGCTTGGAGGCCAAATGTAGGGAAGCTACTGAAACCACAGCTGTCACCACCAGTGAAAAACCATTGGAAAAATGCCAATACAAAGGTACCACCAAAGGATTTAAACAGTACAGCAATTTGTTTCCTGCATTTATATATATGATTAAAGTAGTAAACAAATTTGTCAAAGGAGAAACTAATAAACAAATTGAAAAAAAAAATCAAAACATATAACTAATAGTAAATACAAGATGATATTTTGCTTACTTTGCTAGCTTGGCTCCTTTAGGAGTGTGGAAGCTATTGATAAGGAATGCTGTTGCAGTACCACTTGGGTATGTTAACTTGTAGTCGATAATCATTTTCTATGTAAATGAAAAAAAAAAAAAATTAAACAATAATCATATTCAATTAACTTAAGAAACATTTTAATGGGAAGAATATTTTAATTATGGATTTAACAATTTATTCTACTATTCTACTATTCAAAAGAAGAAAAAGGGATTAATTACCTTGCGAAGAGCTACAATGGAGAACAATCCAACGAAGCTGACAGAGAATAGAAAGGCAATCATCCATCCCAATGAAGGGTTCTTTGTGTTAATCAGTGTGCTTCCATTTGGATCATCGGATGCGAAAATCTCGCTCATCCCCATAACGTAACTCGCAGCACCACCTGATAAATCCCTCTTATATTATAATGGATTTCAAAAGCAATAGAAAACCTGTTATTATTATCATATCATCACTACCACCGGTATCATTTTCAGTGGTAACGTCGTCTTGACAAAACAACAATCACCTTCAACTATGAAGGTATTACCAAACTACCATCAGCACCATCACTTTTAATGACAACAGTGACACCACCACTAGAATGCACCAACCATAACGGCGATGTTACCACCAAAGCACCATCAAAGAGAACAAAATTTGACCAACCCGTTCGAGCTTTTGGATATTTTAACCCGTTCAAACAATCTTATTGGGTATTTTAACGAGTTTGGATTGACAAAAACAGATAATAACAAGTTGCAAGTCAAATTTTAATTTTCCTGAAAATATTTTACATTGTAAAAGCTTTTCACGTTTAGGGTTGAGGGCCTTAATTATTAAAAACCAATGTAAAGCGATTGTTAAGCCTAGAACTTTTTGTTTTTTTTTTTTTGGTTAAGCCTAGACGTTAGTCTCTCTTTCTCTTTTTGGTTTTCTTCCCCCCCTTAGTTTTTACTTAAAAACCTATCTATCCGTCTTTGAAGAACCTTGACCGGTTTCTTAACCAAACCAACTATAACTGAAGGCTTCCCCACCCGTAGTTAACTTCAGGATGGTGCACGCAAACTGGCACAGACACCTCGATTATAAAAAAAAATGAAAAACACACCAAAATAATAAAACAAATACTAACTACATTTTTTTTTTTTTGGTAATTAAAATACTAACTACAGTTAATAACCAAAAAAGAAAGAAAAGCAGACTTTGACCCGCCTGGTTAGAACGGGTTTAAGTGGGTTGGGGTTTTAGAAAACCAGACCCGTTGTTTCATATTTAGGCAAAACCTCTCTATAGTTATAATAACCAAAAAAAAATATAGAAAACAAGAAAGATTAAGGAAGAAGATGAATTACATACAGCTAAAAGCAATCCCGCTTGCAGCAACAACGCATGTCTGGATCACAGTATTCTCTTGCTTCGTAAACGGTTGTTTCAAGAAACCAAATTTCTCGAGCAATGCCGTGTAGGATTTTAGCAAAGCAAACCCTAAGAGACCAGCCGCGACGTTCAGCGATGGTATAACACCTGTGGTGAGGTTAAGCTTCATGACAATGAAGCAGAAGACTGCACTTAGTACAATACTTGTGAACAGCGATCTGAACGTAAGCTGTTCTTGCCATGAAGGAACGTCATTGATCTCCACAATGTCTTTTTCTTCTTCTATCTCCATCGCCTCCCTCGCCTCCATCGCCCCTCTCTCTCTCTCTCTCTCTCTCTGATCTGAAAAGAAACGAAAAGCTTTTTATCTTTTAAATAGAAGAAGAGATGAAATAGAATCCGGAGAAGATACGAAACGGAATCCAGAGTTATAATCTGAAGATGATACATACACGCAACGTTGGTGTGTTCTACTGTGACTATGACTACTCCGGAAAATAGGAATGCTTGTTAACGAGTTATGATCAGGTGTAGGAGGCTCTACTACAGTACTACTGTATCGTCACACGTGGCATCATTAGATTGTTAGTAAATCTAAGGTCACGGGAGTTTCAAGGATTGTCAGTAGGGGGTGTTCAACTCTCGTTCGGTTTGGTTCGGGTTGACGGTAACCCGAGACCATATCGAGGTTGGTGAAGGTTACAAACTTACAAAACCGAAACAAATCAAATTGAGAGCCAAACTCTCCAATTCGAAAATCGAACTGAAAAACTCCAACTCTCCAAACCAACACAACGCATATTGTAGTTTCGGTTCGACTTAGGTCGGGTTAATACAATACTTTTGTACTTTTTCAGAATTATATATTTAGAGAGACTATAATTCAATTTAACTCGGTTCGATTCGATTTAGAACTATATACACTCGGGTTTCAACTAAATTTAGTTTAACCGAGGTTTCAAACCAAAATCAAATCGATCTAATTTAATTTTATATATATTATTATTAAAAAAATTTATATTTCTAAGGATTTTTTTTTTCCTTTTTTTGGGAGTAAAATAACCACTTATTTTTAGGCTGTGTTTCGTTCGATGTAAAATGGTCTTAGGAAAATTAGAATTTTTATGGTTGGAAGTGAAAAATCAGTAGTTTTCATTTTTATTATGTTTAGAGTACATGAAATTAATAACAGAAAATAACTTGCAACTTGCAATTATCTGTTTTTGTCAATCTAAATCGCTAAAATACTCAGCAGGTTCAACTGCGTTGGTGGATCAAGCCAGATCTTGTCGTATCTTTGATGGTGTTCTGGTGGTAATATCATCAATATGGTCGGAACGTTGTGGTGGTACTACCATTGTTAGCAAAAGTGATGGTGTTGGTGACTATGATAATTTGGTGATGCTATCGTTGTTAGAAATGGTGGTTGTTTTATCAATGCTAATAATATCAATGGTGGTAACGTTATCGTTGAAAATAATCATAACAGTGACAGTGATGATATACGTGACCATTGTTATACGTGATATTTATGTTGTGAATATTGATATGCCACCATTACAAAAAAAAAAAAAAAAAAAAACCATCACTACAGTTGGTGGTGGTAGTAGTGGTGCGTGACTGTTAGAAGTGATAGTGGCAACAATAATGTATTGGTAATAAACATGTTGTAAGTGACTCTATACCACCATCAAATGTGGTGATGTTCGTGGCGGTGTGATACGACCACCAAAGATGACGGTGTTGTCATTAAAGGTGATGAAGGTGATTATACATGCGGGTGATTGTTTTGATAATAAAAAAATAAAAATAAAAAAAACTTCAATGGTTTTGACCTCACACAATCTTGATAAATGACATGATAAAAATGTTTAAAAGTACGGCATTTTCCAAAATACATGCCTCATTCTTTAAACATAAAATATATGTAAATATAATTTTACATTGAAACACACTCGGAAAATACATTTTCCGTTAAAAAATATTTTTTATCAAAACAATCAGAAATAACTTCAATGGTGTTGACTTCACTCAATTTTAATTTTTCAAAACATAACATGCAAAATTAAAATACTTCATTTTCCACAAATTATCTCATTTTTTAAAACTGAAATACAAGTAAATATAATTTTACATTGGAACAAACACAGAATAAATTTTCCGTATCCTATTTTACGTCGATACAAACAGAGACTTGGTACCCTACTTCCCCATTCTTGGACTAAAATACCCCCTCGTTTTCCTCTTCTTGGACTAAAACACCCCCTTATTTTTTTGACTTGGGAGACCTGATTGATGAGCAACATTTTTTTCGGAAGGTAATTGATAGGCAACATGACACTATTTAAACCAACATAATTGAGGAATCAGCTGGAAGTACAACATTCTATTGTAGCAGAGAAAATAAGAAAATAATACAAGACAGAAACCGAGTTGGAACAAAAACATTAGCTTGCTCTAGATGAATGACCTACGCTATCTAGATCTTGAACACCAAGGTGGTGAAAGAACCCAACACCCAGTTCACAAAACAAGCAGGGGACCAAATTACTAATGGGTGGCATGGAGAACTCAACAAGAGGAGCCTAACTAGCCCCTATTATACTTCTTCAAGGAACTATTATCTAGTGAGCAGAAGAAAAAAGAAACCTAAATAAAAAAATAATACAAAGGCTTAGTTTCAAGGTTATTAACATAACCCCCCTTCCCAGTATTATCAACATAAAGGAGACCCATACAATAAAGAGAAGAAACGCAAAACTGGCCTCCCTTCAGAGCGCGGGGGGGGGGGGGGGGGGGGGGGGGGGGGGGGGGGGGGGGGGGGGGGGGGGGGGGGGGGGGGGGGGGGGGG
>JAUPMG010000017.1:1936312-1950162 GCA_031762675.1 Pachysandra terminalis
TAGTTGAAGTGCTAGTAGTGTTAAAATTCCAGTTATGAGAAATTAGGTTTAAGAATTCATTAAAAGGGGTTTAAGAAGGAATTTTAGGGGGTGGTCTACAAAAAAGTTTCACCAAAATAATAATAATAATATATAAAAACAAATAAAAAATAAAAATGTGGTCTACAAAATAGACACTATGAAAGAGGTAGCAATGTAACCATGAATGTAAGATGGAGTACCACTATTCTACACTTGAGACTCACCATAATTGTTCATAGTAGAAAACTTGTGTAAAAATTAAAAGCTGAGACTCGCTGTCAAATCTCACCAGATCACTTATGGAAGGAAATCGCCTACAATATTTCGCTGCGATTTTTCCGACGGTATTAACCATGGGAAGCCACATGTACAAGGCTGTTATCGGTTAAGGTGGATGCCGGTTAAGGTAGAAGCCGGTTTGAGGTTGACATGTCTTTTAGGGTTTTAGAAATGGTCGGTCGCCCTTTTTAGTGTTTGCTTATGTGACGCTGTCCAATTGGCACTGCAGGAAAACATCGCACCAAATATCGCAGACGATTTGCTTCCTTTGCTTATAGCAATACTATTCTATGTCAAGAGGAGTGTAAACAAGTTAACATTAATAGCAATAGAACTTATTTGATTAGTTTTCTAATGAGACCAAAATAGATGTTACATTCATGAATTAATTAGTGGGTTATGGCCAACATACTAATAGGATATTCATCCATGACCCAGGTTAGTGTTTATTTTTCCAAGTTCCATTAGGGTCACAATAAAGAAGTTCTAGATAAAAAAATTCTTAGCTGGTTAGAAAAGTTATAGCTTTGTTTCAAGGAGGATAGTACTCTTTTGCTTTCTTAATTTTAGTTGGATGGTTCAGATTAAAAAACATTGATAGTCGTTGCTTAGAAATTTTACGGATTTATTGCTTTTTGAGGACATATATAGTTCATGTAAGGTCTTAAATTTCAAAGTTATGTAAAAGCATTTCCAAAGATTGAATTTTCCTCAACACAAGATGTTTACTGAAGATTGTATGTGATGCACCATATGCAAAGTGTGATGCCATGCTAATCTAAGCTCGGATGCTTCATATACTATCACAATAGGTGTCCTTATATTCATAATAACTTGTAGTTCATTCTTTAAAGTGGAAGTAACATCATTATCTTACTGTGTATTGTCTATAATTCCTAGGTTCTTACAATTTATGTATACTGCACAGAAGGAGGGGGGGGAGGGGGCGCAGCAAAGAAGACATGATTAATAAAATATTTGGCAAAATAAGTGTTTTTCAGCTATTAACTCCAAATCTAGCTTACTTATCCATGGGTATAATTTTATTAAAGATAATATTATATTTTAGAACTAATATATAGTAGTAGAAAATTGTCCACAATGAGTAGGAATTATAGGAACCAACCAAAACCTTCCTAGAAAGACTTCTCTATTCCATTAAGTTGCTGAGAAGTTTTTGGCCAGTAGGATTAGTTGTAACCCATGAACCATGGTTTCACGGATCGGACGATACCGGTCCGTATCGGCTGGTTTGGACTGGGACTGGACCATAGCGGTCAGGTTCCAACCCGCGATACAAAGGATTGTATCGATGGGTTATGGACTGGCGGTCCAGCGACCGGTACCACCGGCTCGGTGACCGGTTCCGGCGGTCCGATGACCGGTCCGGCGTCCAGTACCACCTGTCCGACAGCCAGGCGACCGGTCCAGCCAATCCGATGACCGGTCCTCGTCGGTCTGGCAACGGATTTTTTTGCTTTCTGTACCGAATCCGAACCGGTCGGGATCAGTCCGATCTCTGATTCTAGTTTGTTAAACATTGCCATGAACTAGGCCTATCAGCATTAGAAGACCCATATATTATCTTGGGAACCATAATAGTGGTCTTGATCGTCCATCAGAGTACAGAATCCATACAAGGAGTTTAGGAATGCTGGAGTTCCATGCAGCATCCCAAAAGTGTGCTATTAGATTCCCCATAGAAGGCCCAAATCATAATCCATAAAAAAATTATTTTTCCGGTTTTTGAGTTATTGGAGTTTTATTCTAGTGACTTTTATTATTTTGTCCTTTGCAGTTGTAATTTTTCTTAAAATGATCATCAATCGATTAACTAATATGATTTTAGATAATGATTTATTGTCTTTTACTTGGAACTTTTAGTAAAAACAGACTTTGGTTTTTTATATATCATTTTCTTATAGAAAATATGCCTTAGTGTTCATTTAATTACTTTATTGTAAGAATCTGAAAAATTAGGAGAGAAAAGAATTTTAAATAAGGGTAAAATAGTATTTTAATAAAGTTATAATTTAATATAACCTAAAGTTAGGTGAATATTAAGTACTAGTAAATAGGTTATGGGCTTAATTAAAAGAATTGGGTCTATTTTCTTAAGTAGGGCTTAAGTAAACTAACCATGGGCTTTAGTAATTAACTTGATGGACTTAAGTAGTTCCCTTAAGGCCCAAAGGAATTAAAACACAATTAATTAATATCTAATTTCGTGGCTAATTAATAAGTAATTGATAAATACAATTCATAATCATAATAAGAGTCTAGATAACTGAAAACAGTAGTTAAGCAATCCTAATATAACTCTAACGCTAAAACGATTATATGAGGTTAATTAGGTGAATTAAACCATATGAATCATGAAAATTTCGTGGGAAACCCTAAGAGGGATTAGAAGAAGGCCTTAACCCAGAAAATAGAAGAATCAAACACCAAGAAGAAGATCTACAGCAACACATGTGAGTTTTCCTTCAATATCTTGTGTATTACTTCTAACCTTATGTTATAGCATGGTGGAATTCATCCGTGTGTCTATATAATCTCTTCCCCATGTTTCTATAAGTAAAACCCAGGAAAATAAGTTACTAGATTTAAAGAATAAAAATTCAAATATGAAAAACAACCTAGAAACCAGAAAACTACGATCTTGGATCCAAAGTAAGGTGTTAATCACAATTAACAAGAATTGAGACGGTATAAACCAAATTCAAAGCTTAAATATATGTTAAGAAACCTCTGGGAGAAGTCCCCATTAAATTAGACCAAAACCCAATTTCGATTGGGTGGTCGGTGGACCGACTCTCAATCCACCGACCACCCAACCGAAATTAACCACTTAGAAATCTACTCTCCGGCTAGATGACCAAAGCACTCTCGGTCAGCCGAGCACCCGACGGAAGCACATATGCATGTTGTAATTTTTATGAAATCAATCCCAGGAGACCCAACCCAGCCTACTCATGAAATTTTATCAACAATGGCACACTTACCCAAATTTAGGTCAGCCGACCACCCAGCTAATACCCAATTTGCCCAGTTTGACTAATTGGACACCCGTACAATGCGAAGACAAGTAGGTCGGAAGTGTTCCCACGTAGTGGGAGTGTAATTACATGTTTTGACCTACCTATACCCTAGTATTTGACCTATTGAAGACTTGAACCTAGTATAAATCACCAAACCTGAAAGGGATTAGCTCTTATAACTTTTTTAAAGATTAATTTAGCATAATATAAGGATGTCTAGATGATTAATATGGTATATGTGTAAGTTTAGTGACTCTTTGTGATTATGTGTATATAATAAGTTTATGTGTATGTATGATTTGCCTAAATACTATAAACAGCTGGTGTGTGTGCATACTTTCACCTTCTATACAGCGTTGCATTTCACTTGCATTGCATATTCTGTGTTGATATTAGTGTGAGAGCCTCTTGTATGAAACACTTGGCCTAATTCTCGTATAAAAATCTATGCATGTAGTTGTAGGATTATTGACCATTGAGTAATACTCTGTGATGATGGGAGAGAACTTGTATTGTGTTTATTTACAATTATATGCTCACATTGTTCACCACTTGTACATATCTTCTTATTACACATTGCTCACTATCGCACTTTTATCATAATGTTGGAGCATGAGTGAATACACTTCATCGTAGGTTTACTCATTCGGGCTTCCAACTTATAGATGTTGTTTATATTTCAGGTTCAGGAGCTTAGATGCGAAGAGTGAAACCGGAATGGGTAGCGTACTCTGGTAGCCTACACATGTCAATTTTCCTTCAATATCTTGTGTTTTTACTTCTAACCTTATGTAATAGCATGGTGGAATTCATGTGTGTGTTTATATAATTTCTTCCCCATTTTTCTATAAATAAAATCCAGGAAAATAAGTTACTAGATTTAAAGAATAAAAATTCAAATATGAAAAACAACCTAGAAACCAGAAAACTAGGATCTTGGATCCCAAGTAAGGTGGTAATGAAAATTATCAAGAATTGAGAAGGTATAAACCAAATTCGAACCTTAAATATATGTTAGAGAACCTCTGGGAGAAGTCCCCATCAAATTAGACCAAAAACTAATTTCGGTCGACCCTCGGTCCGCCGATCACCCAACCGAAATTAACCACTCAGAAATCTGCTCTTGTACTAGGCAACCGAAGCACTCTCAGTCAGCCGAGCACCCGACTGAAACACATATGCATGTTGTAATTCTTATGAAATCAATCCTAGAAGACCCAACCCAGCCTACTCATGAAATTTTATCAACAATGGCACACTTACCCAAATTTCGGTCAGCCGAGCACCCAGCCGAAACCCAATTTGCACAGTTTGACTAATTGGACACATGTACGATGTGAAGACAAGTAGGTAGGAAATGTTCCCATGTAATGGGAGTGTAATTACATGTTTTGACCTACCTATACCCTAGTATTTGACCTATTGAAGCCTCGAACCTAGTACGAATCACCAAACCTGAAAGGGATTAGCTCTTATAACTTATTTAAAGATTGATTTAACATAATATAAGGATGTCTAGATAATTAATATGGTATATGTGTAGGTTTAGTGACTCTTTGTGATTATGTGTATATCATAAGTTTATATATGTTATGTATGATTTGCCTAAATACTATAAACAACTGATGTGTGTGAATACTTTCATATCCTAATAAAATAAGACCTTAATATATCTATCAATACTATCTATGAAATATCAATTATATATGTGTTATAAACTCTATATATCCTTATGTGCATTATGTTAATTAGAATCATGGGAATGTGTCTCATGTTGATGTTGATTGAATATATGTGTGTGATCATTGTTATCATGTTGTGATGTGCATTGCATTAATAATTGAAATGAATCAATGAGTTCCATTATGACTACCTTGCCGAGATGGATGTCTTATATCCTATTGGAGCACATTGTGCATAGCCAATAATGGATACCATCATGACTCATGATATGACTGTGGCCATTTACCTGCCCTTATTGGGACTAAGTATTTTATTCACCCAAGGTGAGAGACGTATCTTAAGAGACTTGTGGTAAGATGATAGGTGAGGGAGTGCACTTCCCAATATCTGAATCATAAGAGTCAAACTCTGTTAGTAGATCGGGTAATGTATGGTTCACAAGGGATAAATCACATTGGTGAGGCCTTGGGATGCATCCCTGTGATCAAAAATAAGGTATGGGGATTGTGCCCATTAGGACGGATGAAGCCTTAAAAACTGCGGTGCGCACGTAGAATAATCCACTATCATGGCCGTGTATGCGGGGGATGATTCGTGAGAACATCTTCGGTAGTTGGGATTGGATCCAGTGTGGGAATACACGATTCGAATACCAAACAGCATGCATTGCATTTCATATTCTTATGCATGTTATTGTGATGATCTTGTGTATGATACACTTGATTTGCATGTTATCATATAGAGTTAGGTATTATTGACTGTTGAAATATGACCATGGATATCCTTATGATACAAACCAAGGTGAGATATGGTGAGAGAATGTGTCATGATTGATTTCTGTTCATCTATACCTATTATCCATTATTTCCAGATTATATTACAATTATTATGTATATTTTCTCATAACATTGGGAGATGAGTAAATACCTTGTTTTGAAGGTTTACTCATCCGAGCTTTCAGCTTATGTTTGTTTTATTAATATTTTAGGTATTGGATGAATTCTATCGAAGAGAGAAACTATGAGAATAAAGGGCATAGAAGATGAATGATAGATAATATGTATTAGATGGTAGATTATTTCAATTTATTATAAGGACAGATTGTATTTTTATTTAAACATTTATTAGAATTAATGAATTACCTTCCGCTTATGGTTTCTTTTGCTGTACCAATCCCATAAGGATATGGGGTGAGAGTTACAACTCAAATTCATGGGACTCCTTTGAGATTCCAGATTTGGAGTGTGACATTTCTAAGTACAACTAAACTCTTTTTTAAGAAAGGTTCTTTTAGGTATTGAACTTTATATGTATAATCTATGTGGGACCTTATAATTATTGCATGTTTCCTCTAAAGAGGAATATCACTAACAAAGCTATTAATACATAGTTCCCTTTTAGTTATACCCAAAGGAAGTTATATTGCATTATAATTCTTAATATATCCTTTGAAATTCATATATTGATAACACATTTAAGGATCTTCTTGTAATTCTTTTAAAGGGTATACTCTGAACGTTGGAAGCATAGATAACCATTGTGTAATGATTAGAGCTCTATCTAATCTGACCCATATTCTTCTGTTACCCTGCTGATTGTTGCACCAAGTAAAGTGACATCCTGTATAAAAGGCATCAAACAGACCTAAAATAAACCATAATGTTAAATTTTGTACAAACCCTATTATTATGATATCTCACCAGCAAAATATCATTGTTGCACCAAGTAAATGGGACCCACATATCTCATTGGAATTTTTAAATCTTCCGTTTTAGTTTAGGATTCTAAAATAAACCCTAATGTTAAATTTTGTAAACAATGATACTCTATTGTTGAGATATTTCACCAGCAGAATAGCATTTAATTTGACAATAAATATTCAACAATAAGATAATCCCAAAGTTTAGTGTTAGAATACCTATTTTATTGTTTTATAAGTTTCCTTTTCTGACTTTAAGGAATTGTAAACCTAAAAGAAGGGTCTCTAGTTCTAAATAGTAAGTGGTATGTGTCTATAAAGGTCACCACAAAAGGAATCTCATTTATGAGAATGTTAACAAAAAAATTATTAGAATAATATTTCAATCTTGAACCATCTGATTTGCATATTTAATTTTCGGAAGTTTGACCTATGTTTTTTAGTACTTTTCAACTATCTAAAAGAATTAAATAACTTAGTCGATCAAGATGATAATTGGCGTATTTGATCGCGTAAGTGGGCCCATCAAATTGTAGGTCCTGAGCCTTGTTATATCACTATTTAAATACTTTAAATGTTGGAAAGATTCATTGATTTATATTTAACATGTACTCTAGTAGGATATAAAATTTTCTTCTTAATTATTTAATTATTAAATAAAAACTTAAAACGGTTAATAAAAGAAAAAATATATATTTAATAAGTACATTAGGAATTCTAAGATGGAATATTTGGGGTCTGGGACTTGAGAACCCAAAATATTGATCTTAAATCCTAGAATATGACACGTGACAAATGCATATAAAGATCAGAACCCACCACTTACTAGACCTACTTATAAGAATGTCCACACAAGAGATTAGAATAGTTAGACACATTCTAATAGAACAACAAAAAAGTACCTTATCCGAACCAATTGGGATGCGTAACACGAATCCTGTTCCTCCATCCCAATCTGTCAAAAAATCATATCTTTGGTTAGATCATGCGTGTCTAAATCATTTCGGACCGACTCCATCAAGGTTCCTTTTAGTCTTCCCCTCACCCTCTTAGATCCTTAACAAGTAGCCCCTCACACCTTCTCACAGCTACCTCCCTAGATCTTCACTTTACATTCCCAAACCAATTTAACCTACTTTCCTTTATCTTATCTCCTATTCAGACAACACTCTAGAATATGCCCATGGAGACGTTTTAATAAATTTTATAGCCATTACATCAAAATTATTTTTTAATAATTTAAAATAAGTATTATATTTAATGGCATATGGGACCCACCTCTTCCTTTTCCTTTTTAATAGAATTGTTTTTCAATACATATGTTACAAGTATATTTTGGTAGGATAAAGTATATTTTGACTACTCCGGTTCTTTTTCCTCATCGGTGTCTGGCATCCATTTTTTCCTCTTGTCAGGGTGTTTGTCTGGTCAGCTCTTCTGTATAAAATCAACACCTGTGATCATCTTCAAAGGAGGTGGCCGTCTTGTGCGCTTTCGCCCCAAATGTGTGTCATGTGCAGGAAGGCAGGTGAGTCAGATGATCATCTTTTTATGCATTGTTCTATGGCTACAAAGGTATGGTCATTCTTCCTTCATCGTTTGGGGGTGAGATGGGTCATGCCTAAGGGGATTGGGGCTTTACTAGTGCAGTGGCGATTCCCGGGTTTGGGGCTGAGGGGCAGGTTGATGTATCAGGCAGTTTGGCATGCGATTCTTTGGGCTTTGTGGGGGAAAGGAACTAGAGAATTTTTCAGGAGAGGAGAGATTGACAGGCTCGATCATTGAGGTGATCTTGTCATTGGTTTGTTCATGGATTTTTGTTATTCTGGCATTCAGAGGGATATCGATGTCTAATTTATTGGTGGGCGGGTCTGAAGTTGCGCTCACATCCCGAACGGCTTAGCAAGCAGTCTGTAGCTGGGTGCCTCCCCCGGTTGGGTTTGTGAAAGTCAACTTCGATGGGACTTCGTCAGGTAATCCAGTGGCCTCAGGTATTGGAAGGGTGGTTAGAGATCATGAGGTTCAGATCATCCATGCCTTCTCGGGCCCAGTTGGAGTGAGCGACTCCACTAGTGTCGAGTTGTTAGCTCTTCTCATGGCAAGGAGGTTGTTTGAGTGGGGTTATCGTGGGTGGTGATAGAGGGCGACTCGTCGTCAGTGATTTCATGGATGTCAGGGCTGGTATCCTGTCCTTGGCGGTACTTTCATCTAGTCAGGTTGGCTAGACACTTGAGTGGATTGATTCAGGCTTCATTTGTGCATATCCCTAGAGCTGAGAATGGAGTGGCTGATCGAATAGCAAGAGATGGTGATGGGAGATGGCGTATGATGGCTCCTTGTGTTGGTTGCTCACGGTTTTAGTGGTCGAGGTGCTCTTTGTACTATTATTCTCTATTCTTTTTAGATCTTGCTATTTTTGTTTTTCTGTTTTCTGGCCAGGTACTCTCCTTGAGCGCCGGATCTTTGGCTTTTGTGTACTCTCTTTTCTTTGATGCACATTTATATATATATATATTGGTTGGAACCAATCCAATTCTTTTTTTTATTATAAATTGTTTAAATAAGAGTAGGATCCAATTCTCTTAATTCATTTTTGTAGGATTCATTAATTTATATTTATTATGCATTTTAGTGGAATTGAAACTTTCTTAATTGTTTATAGTATGTATCTTTAATGATTAAGTCAATTACTTTTAGTAATTAAAGAAAATTGTTGTATTTAATACCTATTTAAGTGTGACTTACCACATTAAATCAAAATTTTAGTACTATTAATAATTTAAAAAAAAAATTATGTAATCTATATTTTATTTTCCTGAGATTGATTTTTAGAATTTTGAAGAGTTTAAAATTATTAAACAGCTTTAGAATTAGAACTATTCAGGTAAATTTTAATGAATTTCTAATTGTTGTTCTAAAAGGTATTTGGGGTGTTTCCTAGTGATTTTAGGTCTTTCTAGATATTTGATTAATATTCTTCTGGTATGCTTAGGATTTACAAATAAGCCTACATAAAGGCTTTATTATGGGAGTGACTAAAATTTAAAGGTGACGAGTTTTTTTTTAAATTTAACAGAAAATGTTTAGAAAAAGGTAGTAGTTTCTTTACAATAGAATTCTTTTGTTATGAATTTGTTCTATTGACTCAAGACTCTAATGGATGTGGATCATCGCATATTTTAGAATCCTAAATAAGAAGGAAGATTTGAAAAATCTAATAAGATTTGTGGGTCCCATTCATATGATTCCTACGGTTTGTTAATTACTAAAATTTCTAAATTATCCTTTAAAAGCATTATAAAAAGATCCTATTTGGTAACTAAAAAACAAAGAAAAGACAATAACATATTCAAGTAGAAGATAATTAAGCACCATAAAAAATGCTCTTTTACATTATCCACTGAGACATACTGGACAGTTCTATCCACTAAGATATACTAAAAAGCTTTCCATTTCTTTAAGAAGTGCAGAGTGAAAAACTTCTTGTAGTACAGAATTCCATAAGCACTAGAGCTACCATAATTAAAAGTGGAAGAAAACTTGACAGGGGATTATTGATTATAAACCATGTAAATTACTTAACTTTGTTGAATACTCAATGAACAAAAGAAATGGAAGTCCAGCAGAAATTTACCATATCCCCAGGAAGTTGAGCGCTTAATGGTATCCTTTCCCAGCTTTCTCCAGCATCTGATGTATACAACAAAATAGCAGGTTTTCCCACAATCCATCCTTCTTTCCCTTTAAAGCTAATTGAGTTAAATCTGTAGTTGAAATCTTCTTCTTCTGCTGAGGGTATTGACCGTGGAACCCAAGTGTTTCCCCCATCTTTTGTCTCCAAAATAGTTTGTCTTGTACCCAAAAGAAAACCTACCAAATCAACAAAGGTAATGTCCTCAATTCATAGAATGTGAACATAAATGTTGAACTGCGCAGTTCAAAGATACCAAAATCCAGAAAGTAGCAGAATTCTAAAATGAGGTAAAACTCGGATCTAGAGGAGGAAAATTGATCATATGAACATGGAATTGAAAGGAAAAATTAGAAGAAGAAAAAAATGAGCAAGACAGAAATTATAATGAGCTATAGCAATTAAAATATTCTGTATCTCTTTCATGAACAATGAATTGAGAGATTAGGTTTAAAAAGAATAAAAGAGAAAAGGCTGAACATTACAGAATTTCCAGATATACATGATCTCTACAGGTGAGAGGAAGTGAAAGGATAATAACCGAATTATTGGCCATTCAAATCACCCTTCATTCACTTAGAAATACAGTAATAAAAAAAAATACAGAAGCATTTAGCAATAGAATGATTCAGCATTCAAGTGAATAATGCAGACCTCAAACTCCAGAAGAAGTTCTAAATTTTAGAACTTACGATGAAGAGAAGAAGAAATGAAACACTAGAAACAGAACTGACCGTGATTCATGTCATCTGGTACAAACGCAATGTCGAGAAGAACAACGCCTGGATCAATCGGAAGGTACACTCTCTCCCATTCGGAGAGAACGTCCACAGATTTCTCCGGTGCATCGAATCCAATAACAGAAGCGATAGATACTGAAAGCGATGTAGTTTCCGCTAAGAATTCCCTTCGAGTCAGATAAGTTTGCTGAAGACTTGCTCTAGGAACGACGCGAACTTGAGAAGTTCGGTAATGGTTGGTCTTCCTTAGGAAGAGGGAGTTCAACGAAGGCTTCCGAACGATAGTTGGATTCGAGTAGTTCGTGAGCTGCAGAGTAGCCATTGTTATACTCTCTCTCTCTCTCTCTCTCTCTCTCTCTCTCTTATCCGAAAGATCTTCTCAACGGCTTCGAGGTCGTTTTGAAGCTTCTAAACGGTAGTGGATAGAATGATTATTATATAAAATTTATTTCATAAATGTTAAATTATTACCAACATTATCCTCATCTCTCTCTCTCCACCCTACCACCACCGCTCCACCACCATCATCATCATCACTACCACCACCACCCCACCATCGCCTCAAATCCGAGATATGAAATCTCAAAGATTTTCATGGAAATGACATTCGGATCCAAACCTTGAATGCGACCAAACCAATCAAAACCATTAACACGGTCCAACTAAACTCGGCAGAAGTCTCATAAATTTAAAAACTTAAACATAATCATATATAATCCAAATTAATACTTAATATAATTATAACTATTGCCCAAGGTCAAAACTAATAAATCAAATCCATCAGTCATCTAAATAAATTCAATGTTTATAAATGAAGTAGTAATCATCACGACCATCAAGCACTATCTCTCTCCAGGTCTAGCCATCACTCTCATAGATAACCTGTTTCAAGTAGGGGTGGGCTTTAGAGGCTCAATAGGTAAATCCAATAAAACTACTCTAAACAATTTCATAATCATACAACATCCATATTTATGTAAATTTCCAAATAATACATATATATATCACAACATTCACATTAATAATCATATAGTCAGTCTCACACAATAACCTCATAATAATACAATTTCAAATAACACAATCCTCTTGTATCACTTTCCTAACAAACAATCACTACACACATATTTTTAATATCATCGTAAAAGACGTAGCATTTCATAACTTTCTCACACACCATCATAACAAACCATGATCCTTCCCCTGCTCCTTCTTCGTCTCCTCCTTCTCCGGCGATGACTCCTTCCTCATCCATTGCTAGAGCTTCCCCTGCTCCTTTGCGCTCAGACCCAGTATCGGGTCCTAGAGTTCCTCTTGATCTGGATATTCCTCTCTCTGGCTCGGTTTCGGATCCTCTTTCCACCCAGACCCATTCTCCGGATTCAAACTTTCTTTCATGCCCTTCTTCCCTTTCCCCTTTGGGTCACTGTTCTTCTATACCTCCGCGCCCTGACCCTTCGCAGGTACCTCTCCTTGTCCCGTCCTAGCCCCTTTCGTCCCCCCTTCCTTCCCTTTCCTCTCTTCTTGGTCCGGCTCCCGATATCTTGTCTCAGCCCTCCTTTACCTTTCCTGTCGGTCCCTCTGTCCCTGCGATTTCTGCTGCACCTTTTGCCCCTTTTTCTTGCATCTCCAGCTTTTCCTCATTTGACTCGTCCTTCCCTGCCCTCCCCCTCCTCTCCCTCGCATAGTGCTGCTATGCCACCTCTACCTATTTCGCAGGCCTCTGTTTCTTGGAGAAACCTTTTTAGCTCCCCTAACCTCCCTTCCTTTTTCTCCTCCCTCTTTTTTCCCTAATTCTTCTCTTTATGGTAGACCTGTTGTTCGCCCCCCTGCCATTGTGGTGGAGGTTTCCGCTAATAACTCAGGTTTCTTCTTCTTTAAATTTGGCACAACTGAGGCTAGGAAAAAAGTTCTGGGGGTTGGTCCCTGGTTTTTTGCAAGTAGGCTTTTGGTCCTTAGGGAATGGAAACCAAAGATGAAAACCACAAAAGATTCACTTTCTTCCATTCCTATCTGGGTCATACTCTATGATGTCCCTCCTGAATACTCGACAATAGAGGGTCTCAGTTACATCACTAGTTCTATTGGTATTCCCCTTCACCTGGATAATGCCACGGAGAATTGCACTAGAATGGCCTATGCCAGGGCTTGTGCTGAGATAACCACTGATACTGTACTTCCTTCTTCTATAGCTCTTAATGTTTCTCTGAAGGAAGATGTGGATGAGATTGTGGATATTAGAACCGAGTACGATTGGAAACCAATGGTCTTTAAGAGTTGCAATTGTTTTGGTCATCTCCCCAAGACGTGTCCGAATGGTAAGAAATGTGAGCAACGGTGGGTTGCCACTGGCAAAACAGTTACTCCTATTATTACCACCTCCTCCCCCACTCTAATTGTTAATAACTCTACCACTGCAAATCAAGAGGAACCTGTTGGTATTGAGGATACTAATGGGTGTCCTGTTACTAACAACATTGTGGCTGTCAATGAGACTATTGTAGTTCCAATTCCTAAGATAACTGTTGCAGTTTCCTTGGAAGGATCCCCTATTTTGACTATCAAAAACACCTCTTCATCTGCTGCGACTCCTTCGGTGATGTCACAAGATCTTGATAGTTTCTGTAATATCCCGAAATCTGATTACTGAGTTAATTACGCTTAGTGGCATAATTAATTTAGATAATTGGGATAATCCT
>JAUPMG010000017.1:1974013-1993257 GCA_031762675.1 Pachysandra terminalis
TTCTTGAGGGGGTGCCAATTTTCCCGACCCACACCAAACGGCAGCTTGTTGGCACTGGTTTTGTGCAAGAGGGTCAACCAGATCTCTGTATGGGAATTTAAGTAGCAAAATCAGATCTCAAAGAGAGGAAGAGATTATGAGAAAAGAGAGATTCTCTAGGGTTGGAAAAAATCCAAAATGTAGGATAAGGTCTGGAAACCTGGGCGACTACCTAGGCCACATGGGCGATTGCCTAGGCCACAAGGCGACGACCTGGACGCCTAAAATTGATTAATTGTAATTTATAATTCAATTTATTAATTACTTTTAATCTAATTAGTTTATTAATTAAAGTTTACTTATGTTTTGTTTTTAACCGGTTAAATTAAAGATTTAAAGGTCTTCATTTTTTTTTTTGATGAATAATGAAAGATTTTTTAAAAAGTGGGAGAAAAGAAAGTACAAAGTTTCCCCAAGTTGGGGAAACGGGAACAGAAAAAACAGAAAATGCAACAGGAGGACGACAAGAAAGCATCCTCCAACACACAACTTCACATATCTTTTACATATGAATCACTACCTCCCAACATCTAGAAAGATCTGACCTGGACACATCTTTGAATTCTGGAAGAATGCTTGCCCATGATGACACCAAACTCTCAATGTATTCAATAAAAGTCCCCCAAACTTACTCTCTTATCTTCAAAAATTCTGCTATTTATTTCTCTCCAAATAACCCAAAGAGTTGCATAGAACACCAGCTCATAAAGGATCTGACCCCTCTTTCCAAGAGAAGGAAACCGCCATAGAGAAAAAAGTGAAAGAAGAGAGCATGGTCCCACCCATACAACGCCTACTAGTCTGATGAAATAATCCCAAATCCGTGACGCCCAACTACACCCCACAAACAGGTGATCCACCAATTGCCCGGATCTCAAACACATCGAACATACCTGGGGGGACAACAACATAAACGGTCTCCTCCTTTGCAACATATCCGCAGTGTTGATTCGATACAGAAGAGTCAACCAAGTAAAAGCTTTTATTTTGGGAGGAATTTTGGCTTTCCAAAGAACAGAGGTAGAAAAATTGGGATTGATTGAAACCTGATCAGAAACAAAAACAGAGCAAAGAGACTGTGGAAAAACTCCCCCTAGTATCCGGACACCATACTCTTGAATCATGAGTGTTAACATTGATAACCACATTTTTTAGAAGATCAAACATAGAAGCCAATTCATCAATATCAATAAGCCTAGGATCCCGAATGAGAGGAAGATTTCAAGAAAGACCCAAAACTGACCAACTAAGCACCTCAGAAACAAGAGAATCCTAAGACCTAGACAGACGATAAGTCCTTGGGAATTTAGAAGCCAAAGTGGATTCCCCCCACTAACGATCCAACCAAAAACAAATGGACAAATCTGACCCAACTGAGAATCTCACACAATTTTGGAAAATATGAAATAAACTAGATATGGCCTTCCAAGTACTAACAAAACGAATAATAGGCTTGTGATTGAAATCCCACCTGTTTTCATGAGTACCATACTTACTTGCGATGACAGATCTCCGCAAAGCATCTTTCTCTACATTGAATCTCCAGAGCCATTTTCCTAGAAGAGCTTGTTTTTGTTTTGAATGTTGCCCAAAAAAAGACCGCCATTCTCCTTTGATTTACACAAATCAGCCCACTTAACTAAATGAAAAGTTAACATTTTTCAAACACCCTTTAATCCAACTACACCACTTTTTCGGAAACCCTTTCCATCTTAAAACAGAATCAACACATGCCCATTCTACCCGGTCGTAAGCGTTTTCTAAATCAACTTTGAGAGCAAAACCGGATTCTTTTTTTCTAACCTTTTCCTCGATGCATTCATTTGCAATCATAATGCTGTCCGTGCTTTGTCTACCTTGAATAAATGCACTTTGATTTTTTGAAACCACCGACCCAATGACCCCTTTCATTCTATTTGCCAAAACTTTGGCAATGATCTTGTACACACTGGTTACCAAACTAATAGGTCTGGAATCCTTGACTTTCGAAGCCCCTTTAATTTTAGGGATCAGCACTAGGAATGTTGCATTCATGGTACTATTAATGATTCTACTTGTTTGAAAATCTTTAAAAACTTTCATTAAATCTGTCTTAATGGTATCCCAACAATCCTGAAAAAAAAACCATTTCAAGGTCTTCATTACACGAGACAATAAACCTCTCTATGAGTTAAAGACTTGAAGTTCAACAGTTAGACCTCAGAGCTTGAACACAAGACAAACTAGGTATGTCCTCTACTTACCTCTCTCTTTCTCTGCCCCTGTTTTTTTTTGTAACACAGCCGAGAAGAAGAGTGAAGCCCTATTCTGCTCCTCTCTCCCTTGTCCCCTCTCTTCGTTTTTTTTTTTCATATATGTTGCGACAGTCCAGCAACTCTACAATTGCTGACTGCTGAGCCTCTCTCTCTAGACTCTCCCTTCCTCCGATTGAGCTAATTGCCCCCTTTTTTTTTGCATATTTTGTTTTCTGAATTTAATTTCTAAGTCAAAATATCCGAAAGCTCCTACCATGGTCTCTAACATACACACAGTGGTCTTGTTCGATCATCGTGAAGCCAAACTCTATAATGGCTCGATGGAATCGAAGATACCACTGCCTGGATGGTTGTTTCAGGCTGTATAAGAAGCGTTTGAGTCTGCATACTCTATGCTCTTGCCCCTCGGCCATGAAACCCTCAAGCTAATCTATATAGATCTCCCCATCCAGTTCGCCATTGAGAAACGAAGTTTTGACATCCATTTGATAGAATTCGAAATCAAAATGTGCAACAAAAGCTAGAATGAGGCGAATTTAGGCAAATCTGACTACTGGTGAGAACACCTCGTAGTCTATACCCTCTCTCTGGGTGTAACCTTTCGCCACGAGACGGACCTTGTATCTCTCTAAACTTCCATCTGCCTTGCACTTGACCTTTAGAACCCACTTGTTTCCAATGGTCTTGCGTCTAGGGGAAGATCAACAAGCTCCCAGACTTGTTTCTTCTCCATGTATGTCATTTCATCTTGCATTGCAGTCATCCACTACTGCAAACATAGTGTAAAGGATTGTCCGATCCCAGTCTGGATTTGACGATCCAACTCGGGATTGTCGCGGTTCGATCCCCGATCTGAAATCAATCCCAAAAAACTAAAAAAAGCATTGACTCGGTCTGATCCCGATACGGATAGGCCGATCTGTCTCGGAATAGTCGAGTTGGATCGTCCGATCCATCTCAGATCATCCGGTTTTTGTTTTTGAAAAAAAATATATATATTTTTAGATCATCACGGATTGTCCGATCCATGGTTGGATCAGACCGAGACAATCCCAGATCCGAAACCGAGTCTTTAAGCTATGACTGCAAAACAGATTATGATAGTGCCTCCTGGTATGAATCAAGCTCATCACCATTGAGCGTGGTAGTTATGAACGACTCACCCTCAATTGTAAAAAGACGACGAAGAATCTGTCCACGACTATTCTTACGCAGGAGATTGCTAGAATCTATGTCCTCTGGGACACTCCCACTGGGCGGTAATCAAGGAATGCAATGTCGGCGACATGTCGCCGATGTCGGGCGACATGCCGCCATTTCCCCAGGTGGCGACATGACATATGAGCGACATGGGCGAAATTGTCAGTTTTTTTGAATTTTTTTTAAAAATTAAAAAAATGCTACATTTGTTTTTGCATTTTTTGATGTATTATGATGTATTTAGACACTACTTAGGGTTGTTTAAAACTTAGGGGGGAAACCCATCAAAAATCTCACATTTTCCAGATTTTCCCATCATTTCCCCCATATTTTCCTTTTCCCCCTCATAGATATGGCACTTGATTTCTAGTTTTATATATCTTTTAATTGACTTACATTCACTTTTAGTGTAGCTTAATTAGATGCAGCATCTTTTTTTTACAGCTTACAAACCCGACAACGTGTAAGTTGACCCCCTCAAGTAATGACTTTTAACGTGTAAGCATTTGTTTTGCATTTTTTGATGTATTTGGATGCATTTAGGCCATAATTAGACATATTTAAAGTTTGGGGCCAAAAATCCATCAAAAACCTAAAATTTCCCCACTTTTCCCTCAAATTTCCCTAGTTTTCTCCATGTCGCCGAAGCAGACAGGCGACATCGACATCGTAAACCTTGGCGATAATCCACTCCCACTATCCACAACATCCACAGGATCTTGTTGAGAACCAACGTTCTCACTGGTGTTTGGATATGGGGTGATCTCCGTTGATCCCAACTCTGGCTCATTCATCTCGAAAAGCACCAGATTAAATCCCTAATCTCTTTCTGCTAGGAAATAATCCTCGATGAAATCCATGTCAAGTGACTCAATCTGTGTTAGACCCTCATGGGTCTATTCACGAACAAAGACGTATCCCTTAGAGTGCTCTGAGTATCTTACAAAGATTCACTTAACGGCTCTCTTGTCTAGCTTCCCTCTCTAGTGGGAAGGCATATGAACATAATCTATCGACCCTCATGGCCTCATGTGAGTTAGTTCAAGCGCTTTTCCTGTTCACAACTGATATAGTGTGCTAGGAACTGACTTCATAGGGACACGGTTCAAGATGTAAGCCGCAATCATTAGTGCGTCTCCCCAAAAACTAACAGGTAGGGACACATACACCATCATCAACCTCACCATGTCGAACAAGGTTGGTTCATTCTCTCTACAACACCATTCTGTTGAGGTGTGCCTAAGATTGTCAATTGCCTACGGATTCATTTTTCATCACATAACTCTAAACGAATCTAATGCTTCCGACTTGTGGGAAATCAAGTACACATAACCGTATCGCGTGTAATCATCAATGAATGTGATGAAATAGGACTCTTTGTGGCGGTTCCTAACATTAATTGGTCCACATGTCAGAATGGACTAACTCTAAGGAACATTTTCTCTCACTACCTTACCAAATGGTTTCTTAAATGACTTACCGGTAAAACAATGCTCACAACTGGGTAGCTGAACCTTGGCAAGCAATCCAATAAGACCTGCTTTAGCCAACCGGTTCATCCTCTCTAGCCCTATGTGGCCTAATCTAGCATGCCCTCTCAATGAATCAGAAACAATAACATCATCATTATGGGAAGTCAAATTAGAAACCAAATTTGCATCACTTGAATTATTAATATCAAGCTTAAACGGACCATCAGAAATAAATCCCCTACCATATAAAACCGACTCTAAAGAAATGGAGACGCAATCTCTACTAAAAATAACAGAAAAACCTAGTCTAAGCAACTCTACTACTGAGACAAGACTACAACGAATGGCGGGTGCATAGAGTATGTCTTTAAGCATCAGTGTGCGCGTCTCTCGCGTCTTCAACAAGTACATGCCAACTCTTAATACATCCATATAGTATTGTTCCCCATGTATACTTTCTGACTCCCTACTGGTATCTATCTGTAATCCACGAACCCATCTCGCTCTTTGGCTGTGTCTGCTCACTCCGAAAACTACAATCCAATCAAGACGAGAATGAGCAACCAAGACATCGGTGCAAATCATGCAACAATAGCTTGATGTTGGGTCAGTTCGTATATGTTTCTACTCAATGCAATCATCAGCGAAGTGTCCGAACTTATCACAGTTGCGGCAGATTCACCTTGGACGTGTTTTTTCTTCCACCTCGCTTCCCTCTAGAGAGCTTGGTACCTGTGCCAACCTTAGGCGCCTTCTCAATTGTTTCCCCCTGTTGGGGCTCCTTACCCTTGCACTTGCGCCTAGACCTGGTTGTCTTGCGCTTCGCTGGTTCGGTTAAGAGTGCAGTGTTGTTAGACCTTGCGGTCTGACGCTTTGCCTCGAGCTCAAGATGACACGCCATGTCGTTGAACGTTTTAATTTTCTCGTTGTGTGGTAAGCTTCATGTGCTCCCACGAGTCAGGTAGGGATCTCAAAACAGCGAGAATCTACTGCTCATCTGTCAAATTGTTCCCCGCAGCTTTCAGATTTCGTATCATAGACAACTTCCTGAGATACTTAACCATGCTCACGTTAGGAGCCATCTTGTAGGTCACAAACTTCATCATTAGTGCATGTAATGTGGTAGTCGAGGTTCCAACGAACGCAAGTTTCTATGTGTTCAACATCCCAAGTGCAGTCTTATAGGCCTCGAATTCGGCAATAAGGTCATTGTGCATACTACTCAACATAGTAAAGCGTGCACAACGGTCCTTATTGGCCCAAGCCTGATAGGCCTCCATATATCTACGACGTTGGGCAGTGGTCCCCTCCTCAGGCTAAGCTAGGCTATGGGATAAAGTCTCTAGGGCCTCAGACTCATCGAGGAGATATTGGATCTTCATATGCCAAATGTCATAGTTCTTACCATCCAATTTCTCACCCTTGTTCAGGTTAGCTACTATACTCTTAGAGGTCGTATCACTAAAATTGAAGTTACACATTTAATTAACATCTCATATACACACACATTATTGATTTTGCATCATTATATAGGACTAGACAATAATATCAATCTTTTATTTATCAGATCAAAAACACACTAGACCATAGATCATAATACATAATCATCACCAATACAATAAAATTATAATATTACTTTTGATCCATAATATGCAAAACCCATCTATTAAATTAAACAATTTCAACTAGAATTTTATTCACATATAAATCTCATATTTATTATGCAAATAAATTCAATTAAATCATGCCACAGTACTCTTACATATCATATCAAAGGGCACAAATTAATTTTTTTTAAATTAATTCTGAATTTTTTGAGTAGATCGGTCGACCAAAGATTCCTGGTCGGTCGACCGAGGAGGGTCCAGTTGGTCCTCCGACCGACCGGACATGCTCTGGTTGCAAATTACAGCATCCCTGAATGCTGGTCTGTCACTTCTCGGTCGACCAAGAAGGGCATGTTGGGTCAACAACAGTCTGTTCTGTCGATCGAGAAGGCAAATCTGAGTTTTTTAAACAGATAATTAATCCGATTAAAAACCTAATCTCTTTGACCCATCATTGTTTAGTTATTAAAAACTCACAATAAACACCCCAAAATAATGATGATCTCAACGTATGGTTGCACAAACGATCCTCTCTTGATCGTTGATGTAACCATACATTGTGCATGCTGTTTTCTGCAAAAACAGTATCTAGGTTGCTTCTTAGATGAGGTTTCTCGACATACCTCAATCCAACGAAGACGAATCTCAACCTAGTTCTAATACCAATGAAGTCTGTAGACGAACCGGAACACGTACCTCGATGCACACGAACCCGGATCTGCAACAGAAGATCTCTATCGAACCGGGAAACGTCCTATGTCGGAATATTTGATTACTAGAACGTCACACAATGTTACAAACTCAAAACGACCAGATCTCTGTATGGGAATCTAAGTAGCTATGTTGCATAGGGTACGGATACGGGTGTCAGAGTCCAACACGGGTACGAGGTGTCGGATTCGGCAAACCATAAATAATAGGATTCGAGGACACAGCTATATATTTAAATTTTTATTTATTTTTTATGTTTTATTAAAGACTGCAGATTCATATGACACAAGTTGATAACAACAGTTTATATTCAAATACGAGAAACAAATTGGGTAAAAAAATTGAGACTTATTACAATACAATTGGTAACACCTTAGCATAACTCAAATATTAGAAAACTTATCCATTTCTAAAAAAAATATTTTTAACACAAATTAAATTAAAAATATTTAATTATGTCTTTTGACAGCCACGTTTTGTAAGCTATTAGAAAAAAATTCAAACGTTTTCCCTCCTCTCTCTCTCTCTCCTATTTACACGCGTCTCTTTTCTCTCTCTCTCTCTTTTCTATTCACACACGACACATTTACCCCCTTCTTTCTTTCGTTAATCCCAGCAAGACACGTTACCCCCTCTTTTTTCTTTTTCATTAATCGCATCCCAATTTCTTCTTCTTCTTTTTTCCTTCTTCGATTCCGTCCTCTGTCACTTTTCCTTCTTCGTTTCTTTTTCTTCGATTTCGTCTTCTCTGCAGCAATTGTTTTTCTCTCTTTTTCTTCTTAATCTTGAGGTGAAAACATTCAACGACGGTTCTCAACTTCTCGTTCATCAGCACGTCTTCTGCAGATGCATGTTGAAGGAGAAGAAAACTCAAAGTTGAAGGGGAAATGAAGTAGCTGAATAATCTGCAAAATTTTAACCGAAAATAAAGGTAAGATTAGATTACAATCTTCTTAACCCTAAATTTCAACCATTTTGGAGTGATTATACAAGCACTGACATAGTATGTCTAGGAGTGATTAGACCGGCTCTGATGATGGTATTGGTCGCTCTAGGGGTGGTGGTGGTGATGATGTTGATGAGCAAGGAGGCAGGGATGGTGTACAGGGTCTCAAAGGCTTCAAGGTCCTTTTTCACTGGGGAGTCACAACTTTAGTATGCTACCCAGGATGTAGAGCCCTAGACGGTCGAGCCTTGACAATGACATTCCCGGTGCAAGGGAAAGGAGAAATGTATGCGTGCATGGGAGGAGGCATCCAGATGTCACAGCTTTGGGTCCAAGGATATGGGAATCATCTTAAGGAGAACATGAACATGAAGGACACCAGCATGGAGCTAAAAGGCACTATCCTGAAGCTAGAGAACACTATCCCCGCTTGCCTACACAATCATTCGAAAGCTATGGACCACGAGAGTCCCAATCATCATATAGCTATGGGAGTATGCCCTATAGATACGGGCATGACTTCCACATGGTGGAAGGGGGTTATGCATATGACATTGACTCTTTCCAAAGAACCCATATCTACCAGAATATAATACTCATCCACATTCCTATCCACCACCACGGCACCACCTATGCCCGTGTCTTTTGTTACTATGTCTATCACCACCTACTATCCTCGGTATCCACCTATGGAATGTTGGTACACATCAATCCAAATGAGTATGAGAGATATACGAGGGAGCACATCTACTGGCATCATCATACCATGAGTTGGGCACAATAATGTAATTATGTAGAGAGCCCATTGTGGTCAGCCTAGGGGTTAGGGTCGGGGTGAGGGTGATAGAGATGACTTTGAACATGCTAGGCACTGGTGGATATGATGAGTATTTGTATTGTAGCATTGTACTTGGAATATACTGGACCTTTTGTATGTTTTATGGAGTTATTTAATTTCTATTCATTTCTATTTTCTATCTCTTTGATTTATGTTGATGGCATTTAGCCATATTAACCTAGATAGATGCAATATGCATCCATTTTGTCATCATTAGGTTTTTCTCATATCATTATCTCTTATTTAGCCTCTATAAATGAAAATTATTTTAATGAAACAATGAGTCACATTAACGAAAAATATAATAGAAGGGAAAACAATAATTTAACCTCATAATCTTACCAACAGAAAATCGTTTCTAAAGATAACAAATGGACGGAAAAATGAAAATCATACAGCATAAAATCATAAACAAAATTACACAAGTGAATATAATTTTCCAATGGATCTATTATAGAAAGGCAAGAATAATTCAGCATCATATAATATCCTACCAATAGATCACAATCCTAGTAATATAAATCTTTTCCTAGATGGAAAAATGAAATCATCAAAGTAAAAAAAAAACAGAAAACAACATTTTGAGAAAAATGAATACAGTTTTACCATAATTATCAAAAATATGATAGAAAGGCATGAATGAGTCAATCTCATATAAATCCTACACTAGATCACAATTCAAGTGATTTAAGAACAGATGGAAAAAAATGAATCATTAGGACCTAAAGATCAGGGAAACAAAACAACACACCTCCCATACTCATCAACTAACATGCCTTCCATTTCTCTGATTGGATCATCCACAGCACGCTCAACGCGAGATGGACGTCTAAGGAAAAAACCACCAGTTGTATCATCATTTGAAACTCCAATGTCATCCATGTAACGGCGAAGAAGTGAATCAGGCAGAATTTTCCGCTCAAGCCATAACCGCAGAACCTGAAAAAGAACACCAGTTTATCAACATATGGAAACAAAGATTTTTCCTCTCAGTAGAATTATAATTACCTTGAGACACTGGCGCCGATTTTCCCGAGCACTGGCTCCAGGTGGAGCAGCAGCACCCAGAAGACGTGGTAGTGCTGCTTGTACTGTAGGAATGTACGATGCTCCCGCAATGCCTGAACAGGTACCATCAGAAAATTTTAAATTAATATCTACATAAAATAATTCACACGGAATGAACACTGTAATTGGTTATATCATAATGGAACTAAGATCTGGACTCAATTTGTTTTAACTATAGAATATAGATCCAGTTGTAACATGCTGAGAAACCATACAAAACAACAAGATCATGTACAGCACCGCACTGTCAGACAAGCATCAGCCAGGGGAATATGTGACTTTAACAGGCCAAGGAGTAGGCTACTTTTAGTTGTTTCTTATCAATTAGTGAGTTCCATTATGAAAATAGCATAGATTAATTATGTAACTGCAGTAAAAATATTAAAGACGGAATGAAAGGAAAACAGAAATGAAACAAAATAGAAGGGAAAGACAAAACCATCAGCCATCAAATTTTTCTGTTGCTATTACTGTGCTTCCTCAAAATAAATACCCTTTTGACTATGTGAGCATTGAGTGATAGAATCCACAAGAAAGAACAGGTCCACTCTACGATGAAAACTAGGCTCATTCTCCAACTTTCGGATGAGAAGTTCCACAACCTGCATGCAATCAAGGAGTTACAACTTCAAATCAATCTCAAAAGCTTTAGTAACTCATTCCCAAATAATTTCAACAAAACAATCATCATTTTATAGAACTCAATTTTATTTAATTAACTCTTCAGTTTCCTTCAAAAAATCCAGGAAACAAAATCTAAAATCTATTGTCAGGAGTATTGAACTTTAAGAAGCAGGATTTAAAACAACTTTTGAAGGTTACTTTAGTTGATCCTTTATAAACTAAAAAAGCAACACCCTTGAACAGACAGTTCATTGACTATGTTAATACCTAATGTAATTTTACGTCAAATACCTCAAATTTGTTCTAAAAACAAAAACTATTCAATATTAGGATTCAGGAGTAATGAACATCAAAAGCAGGATGTGGAAAGCCCTTTAGGCCTGATTTACTAAAACCCTAGAAAAGATTATACAGTAACACGTAATTGGGCTGCGAAATTGCGTCCCACTGCATGATAGGTACAATGGACTACAATATATCCTCTAAATTTTCTCATTTGAATTGTTTGTTAAATCAGACAAAGTCGGGAAAGCCCTGAAATGATTTCAATAATGGACCTTGGACATATAATAATTCTGAATCGAATCTCTTAGGAAAAAAAAACTTTTGTCACATGGTAACCTACTCCAGTTCCCTCCCCCAAAATTTTAAATAAAAAAAAGGTACCGTTATAAGATAAAATCATGACATTGCACGTAACCCAACTATAAAAATAACAAGCGAAAACTGATCATCTAAATATGAAGTATGAATGGCTCAGATGAGATCAGATGAAGTTAGCTTCTACAAAAAGCAAGGAGTGCTGTTAGAACCTTTCTCCATCATATTTGTTTTGATCGATTACCTTTCTCCATCATATCACGACTAAGATTTGCTTTAGTTTCTTTTTCTTTTCTTTTTTCCTTTTTTTTTTTTTTTTGTCAAGGGGTGGAGGTACCTCTAAAGACAAAACTAATGACTTTCCAAATTTTTATTCTCAATGTCAGAAAATCTCAAGAAGGCACTGAAAGTATAAAGTTAACATCGCAAAGGTTATGACATACAGTTAAAAGAGCATGCAGAGAATACCAATGAGTGAAATGAACAATAACAAGTAATGCAATTTATTAATTTAGGCAAAATCAATTGAAGGGACCATAACTTTTTGTCATACTTGCATATATTATAACAGAAACTCACTGGGTCATTACCAATATATGATGGATTAATATGAATACAAAGCATCAGGGTACGAAGTATCAGATTTGGAAAATTTAGGAAATTGGAATTCATGGGCATGGCAAGATGTTTTAATGTACTCAAAAAGAATTAAATTCATACTATATAATGGATTGAACAGTATTATATCGAACCATTGCCCCATTATACAAACGATTAAGGATTTAAAAAGCTCAACACCGTTATGTTATCCACTTGCAAATTTTTATAAGAAAACAGAGAATCCATATTCTATGATAGATATTATCTGTTGTGAAAATAAAGAAACTAAAGTCTGAGTGTCCTACTATAATATGTTAAGAGGGTTGCAGTCCAAATAGTGTTCAACATGGGTAACGTCACCCTTTATTCTTTTATTTTTTTCCTTTTCTGATTGGAAATATACTAAACTTTATTGCGAAAAAGACAAAAACAAAGATACAAGCCCAAACAACGGCAAACTACAAGTTAGAAGGCTAGTTACAAAGGCCTAGTTTGCCCACGTAAATGGGTGCGCAAGGAGTCCTTTCCTGGTTAGTTCAATAACTTGTGAGTTAGCAGTATTCAGGATCCAACAGCAGTGTTCATGGACCAGTCCGGTTCGTAGCAGCGGGGTCCGTAGCAGAACCGGCCACTGCCGGTCCATTACATAGCTACGATACAAAAAATAACATAAAAAAAAATTTTAAAAAAAATAGAAGGGCCCAATTCCTCCTTTTGCCATCAAAATCCTTGTGCTTCTGTCCTCTCAGAAGAAACACTTCAATCTAAGGAAAAACAACCAAATTCAACATTTGCAATGAAGAAACAAGCAATAAGAAGTCTCATCAGGCTTGAAACACAACACAGATATGGGAAACAAGGATTTGTTTCTCACTATTTTTTGGCATTTTATTGCATTTATTAATCTTCTTGAGGATTGTTGTCCTGTCCACACCATGGCTTTGATTGTGTGAGGCAGGCCTTGACTTTTACAGATTCAAAAGGGTGAATCAAAGGATGTGCCAGGGTTAGATGTGAGAGCTTTATGTAAAAATTAGCATTTAAGCATGCCATTGGGCGTAGCATCCAAGCTCTAGAATATGGAAGGATACTAAAAATGCAGACTATAAAGAGGGATGGCACTTCATCCATAGACGAATAATCATGATTTCAAATCAAGTTAAAGTTACAAGATATACCAACAAGAAATTGGACTGAAAAAATTGCATGCAGTATGGTTCAAAAATTTGCAAAATATCACAATATATAATTGTGTTATTTTGAATTCAAAAACTGAGGGATCAAACAAAAATTATATGATGTTCCATTGTGATATTTGCAATATACCACAACTACAGTAATACGTTTGGGCTTGGGAAAGCTTGACTGAAAATGGGAGACACCAATTTTCATTCATAAAGCATTAAAAGTGCTCTAAACTCATTCCAAATCCTTTTCCTTTTATTTGAATTCCATCCCAACTAGAATTTGTCAATTCCACTTCCAATCTCGGTTCATTTTCACATAGATTTATGCATATTTTCCACGCTTTTGGTCCCATAACCCTAAGAACACATCAACGTAGATTGAGGCTCGTTTCTAATTGAAACAAAGTCGATGCTGTGTGAAGTATCGAGTTTATTGACATGAATTTAATCAAGGATTGTAGGATTTTCGGAAATGAAAACCTAGAGAGTCTGGAGAAACCAAATCTTTTGAGCTTTCAACTTAAGTATGTATTTGCATGCTTTTAAGAATAATGGAAATTAAGGTCTTAAATTTTCTCAAAATTAAATGAAAAATTATCCAGGAATTTTCCTATTCAAGGGGCACATCGATATCTCCTTAATAAAATAAAATCAGAATCTTCTCAAATAATCCTCCCCTAAAGGAACGCTCAAAAAGAAAACTCCCCTTATAGCTCCACTCTTAGCTAGCCAATCTGCAATCTCATCCTATTCTTAGGTTACGTAATAATTGCAATACATGGAAGGCCGAACCACATGTTGGCCAAAAAGTTGTTTTTATAAAAATTATTTACTTTATCAAACAATTAAAAAGATTTCAAAAATGGAATTATGCGACTTTAATTTGATAAAGTATATAGTATATAAACCAAAAAAATGGAGACCAATATGATCTACCTCTTACAAAAGAAGTTCGGTAAAAAAATTAGTATTTTATCAATAAAAAGTAAATTTGAGAAGTAAAATGTATACAAAATCCTAATAATTTTGCTTTTTCTTCTATACTCATCAAGGTTTTAAATTTCAATTTCGAGGGAAATTTAACTTTTAGAATAAGTAAATATCTCTATTTGCCTATATTTGCAGTAAAAACTTATAAAAAAAATTCAAGAAAAGGGGAAAATCAATGTCGGAAAAATTTCAGTGTCCTTCAAAATAGGAATTTTTTTGGGGGGTATTTCACTCTGTTTGAGGGAAATTTAAAACCATTACTCATTGCTTGTTTGTTGCTTTTTTTTTGATGAATAACAAACATATTATATTAAAGTGATAAAGGAAACAGATAACAGAAATCCAAGGAACAAGACAAAAAGAAAAAAAAAAAAACGGGAGCACAAGATGGGCACCAGGAAAACAGAAACAGATAAAACAAAATGCAGCAGCCCCAAGAAGGAAGGGGCACTAAGCAACAAAAGCACCTGAACCCATAGTCACTCTCACTCTCCATAACCAATCATCTCTGCTGATGGAACACCCACAGACAAATCCTCTCTGCCAAGTCAGCAATACCGTTACCGACTCTAAGAGTAAGCATGAATGAAGCCTGAACCATATTGCCCCAATACCTAGCCCATCTGACGAGATGAAAAAACCGCCACCCCAGCCATCTAAGAAATCACAGATGTTGAGTCTCCCTCGACTATCACTTGGCCGCAACCAATACGAACTACCTCTCTAACTCTAAGAAGAGCCAACAAGTCAACCCTTGTGCAATCACCTACCCCCATTGGTCCTGAGAAAGCATGTGTGGTCTGTCCACCATGATCTCTGAACACCCCACCGATGCCTGAGATCCCCGGGTTCCCTAAAGAGGATCCATCAAAGTTGACTTTAACAATCCCGACAGGTGGGGGCTGCCACTGAGACCCTGTCTAAAGCACCTGTGGAGACGTAAGAGCAACCTCTGACCATCCCATCAAAAGGTCTGACATGGACATCCCTTTAAAGGCTAGGAGAACCACCATCCATGAGCATACTGTCAACAAAATGGCATCAATAATCGAACCTATAGGTCTGCTCCTGCCCTCAAACACTCAAGTTCCTCTCCCCACATAGAATCCAAAGAGACGCATGCCACACCCCCTGGTACATCAATCTGCTTCTCTCCCCCAAGCCAAAGAACCTCCATTGCTCATGGCTCCTACCACAAATAGTAGAACCCACCAAACCCCCACACGTCGTAAGAAAAATGTCCACATCTCCCTAGCCACTGGACAATGGATGAAGAAATGGTTAACTAATTCCCCCGCCTCTCTACACATGAAACACATATGAGGCGAAATCGAGCATAGCGGCCATCTTCTTTATAGGTGATCCCAAGTGTTAATTTTATACACTAGTGCCGACCAAACGAATGCTTTGACTCTAGCAGGGATAAAAGGAACCCAAACACGGCAATGCGGAAAAGATGCAGGCAAAGCCAAATGAAGTTGAATGACCGAGAAGAAAGAACTCACAGAGAAGACATCCCCTACTACTAGGACTCCAAATCCTACGATCCATACAATCAGAACCTATAACAACATCACCCAAATCAAAGAATAAAACCCCAAGCTCGAGCAACTCAGGATGACGCAAATCCTGACGAAAAGCTAGATTTCACACCAGACCAGGACAGAACCTCAGAAACAAGGGCCTCCCTAGCAGAGACCACACTAAAAAGGCGTGCATAACGGACCGCAAGGATGGACTCCCCCCACCACAAATCGTGCCAAAACGAAACCGACACCCATCTTCTATAATGAACTGAACATGACGCGAAAAAAGTGGGATAACCAACAACACCTCTCTCCAAACACTAGAGCTGGAACATCTAGCAGAAGGGTTGCAGTCCCACCCGTTGGAATGACCACCAAATTTGCTGTGAACGACTTTACACCAAAGTGCATCTCTTCCCTGTTGAATCTCCAAAGCCATTTTCCCCGAAGAACTGTGTTAAGATAAGAGATATTCCCCAAGTTGAGACCCCTCTCTTCTTTGACCCGACAGACCGACTCCCACCTTACTAGATGACTCTTCCTATTACCCCCACCCTCCCACAGAAAATCTCTCTGAAGCTTCTCAAGACACTTCACAATCCTACTAGGGGCCCTAAACAAAGACGGATAATAAACAGGTATGTTGGCCAAGGCCGCCTTAATAAGAGTGATCCTGCCCCCAAGTGATAGATAGCCTTTTTTCCACGATGCTAACCTCTTGCCAACTCTGTCCACAACCGGATCCCAGATGCTGAGAGCCTTAGGATTCCCACCAAGAGGTAGACCAAGATATGATAATGGCCACTCATGAACTCTACACCCTAAAACCGATGCAAATACCCCCACCCTGTCCAAAGACATTCAAACTCATGAGACTACTTTTGTCCAAATTAACCTTTAAACCCGATACCATTTCGAAACACCTGATGATTGACTTGATCCAGCAATATGTTTGGCTCTCATGTAGAAACAATAAGGTGTCATCTGCACACTGCAAATGAGAAATACTCACGCGGTCCCTCCCAATCTAAAAACAAGATATCAAACATAAATCCTCACTTTTAGCTAGAAAGCTACTCAAGACATCTGCCACAAAAGTAAAAAAGAAAGGGAGATAATGGATCACCCAGTCTCAATCCCTGAGAGGGGACCACTTGACCTTGTACCCCCCGTGAGATGAATGCTACTGTAACTATGTTCTTTAGTTTCAAAAGATTTGCATAATTAATATTTATTTTATAATAAAAAGAAACATATGTAGTCAATATAAAATATTTTACTAAAATATTATTAAAATAAACAACATAAACTAAGTTTTTTAGTTTCAAAATATTTTCATAACCGAATGTTAATTAATTTATCTTTGAAATTTTAATAATTAATCTTACCTCAAATTCTCCTACGTTATAAAGATTTAGATATCTCAAATTCTCCAATGTTTTATCTATTAAATAAGATTATATATTTTTTATTTTTTAAGAAATTGTAATTATATACACACAATTATCTTATTTTTAGTATATTAGTTAACCTATAAAATCAAACTCTCACACCTATTATCTTCAAAAAAAAATATTTAATGTTCAGTAACTAATTTTTTAAACAACTTTCTCGTATTAGTCTTCTAATACTTTTAAATTTTGTTGATCTTAATCCTTGATTTATTTTTTTGATTATCCCATAGTAAATTTTTTTTTTTTTGGTATGTATCTGCACATTGTTTTAAGTAAATTGACATTATCTTAAAAAAAATTTGAATTGTAAGTGGTCTATAAACATATTTAACGTTAATATTTTAAATACAAATAATGATAGTTAAAAATGTAGGAGAATTTGAGACAAGAGTCCTTATACAGATCTAGGACTCTTATCATTAGTACTGCCTTTTTTTTTAACAAATCCACACAATCTTTGATCTTATTTTTAAATAAGATTATATCTTTTTTATTTTTTAAGAAATTGTAATTATATACACACAATTATCTTATTTTTAGTATATTAGTTAACTTATAAAATCAAACTCTCACACCTATTATCTTCAAAAAAAAAAATATTTAATGTTCAGTAACTAATTTTTTAAACAACTTTCTCGTATTAGTCTTCTAATACTTTTAAATTTTGTTGATCTTAATCCTTGATTTATTTTTTTGATTATCCCATAGTAAATTTTTTTTTTTTTGGTATGTATCTGCACATTGTTTTAAGTAAATTGACATTATCTTAAAAAAAATTTGAATTGTAAGTGGTCTATAAACATATTTAACGTTAATATTTTAAATACAAATAATGATAGTTAAAAATGTAGGAGAATTTGAGACAAGAGTCCTTATACAGATCTAGGACTCTTATCATTAGTACTGCCTTTTTTTTTTAACAAATCCACACAATCTTTGATCTTTATCTACGAATTTTTTGTAGTATGTTTTTTTTCGAAAATCTACATAATTGCAATAAATGGAAAGAGATGCAGAATATTGTAGAAATTTAATAGATCAAGGAGTTGAGAATGTTGAAGAAATTATTAGTAACAATTGTAAAATGGAATTAATAGAGTACCTATCATAGGAGTTCTTGTGAGAAACCCTTCAGATGGAATTCCTTTGATGATGTAATTCGTATGGAAGTAAAGAATCTGAAATTCGGGTGTATTTTTTTAAAATATTTTTGAATAGCTACAACGTTTGGTAATGGCAAAGGTAACAGTTGGGTTTTCGTTCTTTTGTTTTTTAAAAGTTAAGAAACATGAAAATTCTAGAAGTTGTAAATACTTTTGAGTAGTTATGACGTTTCATAAAATGTTTCATATCGGAGAAGATAACTATTAGAGAGATTGTTTTTCTGAAAACTCTTAAAAGTTTATGTTTCACTTTAAAAGAGAAATGACACGAATTGTGAGGCCGTTTTAGTTATTTTAAAGTTGTAACTACTTTTGAGTAGTTATGAAATTTAATAATACGTTTCATATTTGAGAAGATAAGAATTAGAGCGTTTGAGTTTTTGAAATGTCCTAAAAGTTTATGTTTTACTTTAAAAGATAAATAGGACGAATTGCGAGGGTTGTTTTCACGTTATATATAGTATAGATTTAGATAGAATAAGTATTCCCAACACATATTACACACCCTCCACCACATAAAACGAATGTCAATGTAAGTTAAAAATTTAAAAATGAAAAATTAGTAGCTCAATTTTAGGTTAACTAATCATTGTTGTAATTATTGATTGTTGAAAACCTATGCAATGAATTATTTAAGTTATAATTTAAACATTTATTTAGTTATAAATATAAATTATTTTATTTTTAGGGATATAAAGAATAATTGATATCGTTTAAAAAACACAAGAGACCCAATAGCCAACAGGTACCCGTCGGGTAATACCCACATAGATCCGATTCTCAACGGGGCTATCTTTTATAGAACCAGAACCGAACCTGATTATAAACCAGCTCTACATAACCCAAAACCGAGCCTATTACAAGGGTTCAGTTCTATCGGATTTGTCGGGTATCGAGTACCCATTGACACCCCTAGTCTTAACTTGGGAAACATTCAGACTCAAAACTAGGCTCTCTTGGCAAG
>JAUPMG010000017.1:1993357-2011628 GCA_031762675.1 Pachysandra terminalis
CCCCCCCCCCCCCCCCCCCCCCCCCCCCCCCCCCCCCCCCCCCCCCCCCCCCCCCCCCCCCCCCCCCCCCCCCCTCCACTAGACCACTAACTGAGGCTCCCAAGGGGAGGAGAAAGCCACCTCATACCAGCCCACCAGAATATCTAACATAGAATAGCCTCTAAAAGCTGGTAACACCACCATCCACGAGCACACCAAACACAAAATGGCCTCAATAATCGAGGTTGTCGACCTGCTCCTATCCTCAAAGATTCTCTGGTTCCTCTCCCTCATAGGACCCAAAGAATCGCATGCCAAACTCCCTGATACATCAGTTTACCACTCACCCCCAAGCCTGGAACCCCCCGCTGCATTAACAATGCACCAATATCACGTGGCATGACCCACTGAACACCCATCCATCGCAGGAAACATGACCATATATCCATGGCTACAGTACAATGAATGAACAAGTGGTCAATTGTTGCCCTCCTCTCTACACAAAAAGCACATATGGGGTGATAAAAAGTAAAATGGCCACCTCCTTTGTAAATGGACAAGTGTTAATCTTATGCAAGAGTGCAGACTAGACAAAAACCTTAACTCTATGAGGAATAAAATATCTCCAAATATGGCGGTGAGGAAAGGAAGCAGGAACTACCGGATGCGAGCAGAGAACAGCAAAGAAAGACCTGACTGAGAAAACAGCACTTTTGTGGCTGTTCGTCTTGGACAGCTTTATATATATTCCCGTCACTATCCATCCAAAAACAAGGTAACAGATGTTACTAACCTCCACTAGATGCCAAAAAAAGTACTTTTGCTAAACTTCATTTTGAGCCCACTAGACAATTAAGAATGCCTTTGAGAATGAGAGGGATTTCCTCATCAGGGTTATAAAAGAAAATCTTGCCATTCATAGATTGGAGGAGGGTGATAAGTAATCTATTCCTTTGTATCCTAAAGCCCTTGATTAAACCACCCTCCTCTACATCAACCAAAAATCAACCAAGAATATCCATAATTAGTGTGAAGAGGAGAGGAAAATACCAGCCACCTAATCTTTAACTCTCCAAGGAAACCATTAATAAGAAGTTCATCGAAGCACAACAACTCCCAAATCCATATCGCCATCTACACCTAATACATCCAAAAACCCATTACACATGATCATAAGCCTTTCCAAAGTCCACCTTCAAGACCATCCCTTAGCATATGACCTTTTAACCTCCTTGATAATCTCATTTGCAATATGAATGGCATCAAGGATCAATCTTCATTTAATGAAGGGCCTCGAGAATATGAGATTTTCACCAGGAGAACTTCTCTAAGTCGATTCAAGAGAACTTCAGCCAGAATTTGCCAATGCTCCACACTAGAACAATGGACCTAAATTCTCTAGTATTGAGCTCTCTATGAATTTTTGGAAATAAGATGATGAAGGTGAAAAATGCATGCGTTTATATTGGTGATCCCTCTATCAAATATTCATCAACAGCTTCTTATGAGTAACTTTCTTGTAACCCAACCCAAAAAAAATGCATTGAGAATCCACCAAGTCCCAAAGCTTTGTCTGTCATTTTGAAAAATGATCTTTTTAATTTTGTCCATTTTAAACACCTTTCAGTCCAAGTATTGATTCCTTAAATCCATGTCATCCTAGATTCTTCTCTCTAGCTAATCTCCTCACATAATAGGACCTATACAAGATTGAGTTTCAATTTGACTCTTCCATGGACATATTCTCGTCGCCTATTCTATTAATCAGCACTATTATTTTCAGAATCTGAATTTCCTCCCAACAATCCAAATTATTTACTCCATTTTATCTGTCTCACCATCATATGTTAGAGATTCTTCATAATCTTGAATCCATCCCAATCTACCACCCTCTCACTATTCCACCATATTTTTTAGATAGGTAATAGAGAAATTTTGTTGCTGAAAAAGAAAATAAAAACAAGCTTTATACATGATATGTGAACAGTAACCGGCTAAAAAGAAAAAGAAAACAACAGAAAACTATGAACAAAAGGACAGCCATTCTTGACTTCCCAAAAAACATTCAACACCTATGTCCCAGAATTCTACTAATGCTGAACACCAATAAAACAGCAGCCATAACACCACAGTCCGAACTTGGGAAACACCATGCTCCATACCTTAAAAAATGCACCCAATTCATTTTGAGGAAACACCAACCTCGCATTATTCCACCATCAAAACCAATTTTAAGGAATGGTAAAGGAGCAATAAATTCTCAGATTTAGATGATTGAAGCCTTTGAAGGCATTAGAGGAGAGGGTAATGGGACAATAACTAGATGTAGGCATAATTTTTTTTTTTTGATAAATGGATGTAGGCATAATGAAGGCTTCCTAAAACAGACTTCCGAATTTCTATTCCCACTCTTGCAACAATAGGAAGCTGATCAACTTTCTGCATATCGAATTTTCTTGAAGATTTGACCACGTAAATTTGGCACTTCTAAAGGGAATGTCCTCAAGTCTGAAAAGTTCAAAACTGCCGATGCTATGGGTGAGTTTTCTCTTCCTCTTTTTTCCATGAGAGAAACAGATGATATGGAAGTATCCACCAAGTGACGTTACTAGGTCATATAACTAAATTCAGAACAAAAATAACTTCTAAATGAAGGGGTATATAGTTGATACACTATGGTAAAACATCAATGAAAATCATCATCATGGGAGGTTAACTTGGTAGAGGCAAAGAAGCTCCCTAACTTGTGATCAATTCCTTCGATAAAATCTTCCAAGTTATCATGATACCATCCAAGATCCAAGTTGTCGAAAAATGCAACCATTTTGTTCCAATAAGTCCAAATGATCCTCATGATGATCTAATTAACGACATCCAATTTCATCATTTCAAGTAGGGCAACGTCTGGAATAAATTTTCTCAACAACACCCACTTCCATTCTTTTGTTATAAATTAAAAAAAACAATAATAACAATTTGTTGCCTTTACCATCGAATAAAGGAAGGCCTAGCCTTTCTGCAACCTTGCAAAGGGCTCTATCACCGTGCCCTAAATTTGCACAATTCGCTGGGGCCTGAACACTATTCCTATTCACTATTGGAGATAGACATCTGGACTGTTTAATGGCTAGCTCCTAAATTACATCACACATTTAGAAACATACATGCAATACAGTAGCCAGTAAATAAAACAGATAAATTAATTACTTTAGCTGCTATGAGTAATCTTAAAATTAATATCAACAAGGTTGTTTCTTTGCAGAAACCAAGAAACTGGTGGGGGACAAGGGTAGAAATTCTCAATATATATAATAACCTCATATATTGGAGACAATTTGCAAAGACGTGGTAAATAATACTTAAATGTATGTATGTATCACCAACCTCACTTGCAATACCATACTTCGCACAGTCGATTGCAAGACGGGTTGCACGTCCAATACTCTCCTTGGTCCTTGACAACGTCTCTATCATTCCTTCAAAAGCATCACGAGCAACAGCTGCCTCAGTACCACCACTCAGTGAACCCCCAGCTGCCCAGTGTCCCGAGCTTACTCTTTTCTCCTCGTATTCTTCAGGAGCCATTTGATTTTGTGATACCAACTGATGAACATGAACAGATGGAGAAGCTATGGATGTCCGAGCGTAAAATCCCTGTGCATCTGGTTGCATCACATTGCTAGAGCCAGGCAGGAAAGGCTGCACTGCAGCAGTGCTGGGGCTCTGCCCATGAACTGAAGTATTGGATATGAAAGCTGATATAGGATTGTCATGAGAAAAATTTTGCAAGTGAGCTTGTCGGCGTTTTGCCTGAGCAGCTGCAATAAGATGCTTCATTGACATAACAGAATCAGCAAACTTAGAGTCAATTGATAAACTGGCGGCTTTATCATCTCTAGCAACTTCCAATCTGCAAATGGACAAAATCGTCATAAATTGTTAACATAAAAAATAGGATCGATGACTGCGGGTAAGTACATACCGTTCCCCAGGTAGAGAATCATTCTCTGCAGAACTTTCCACTAAAATAGTCGAGTCATTTGTCCGTAAAGTAGTTTTTGGAGTAATCTTTGATTTATCCAATGAAGAAGCTGGCCTACATTTTTGTGTCATCATTTGATTTTGATGGCTTAAGCTATCAGAAGCCAAACTTGAACCTTTGTTAGACCCAGCCTGGGTCTTTTTTAGAGAAACTGTACCAGACGCTTTAGCCTGGGCTTTGCTGGCTTTATGATCTGCTGGCTTGGTAACAGCAATCGACCCAAGGGAGTTATAAGGGGTAGCCATGCTTGTCTTACCCTGCTTAAAAGTTGATTTCTCAGATATCTCAGGACTGCAGGAAACAAGAGCAGGAGTTGCTTTACGCTTCTTTTCTTCAGTATGCCCTGGACTAGGAGATGATGACTTATTTTGAAGCTTGATGGATGACATCTCATCCTGGGTAGAGCTATCATCAAGTCCACCAGAATCCAAACCTTCAATCTCACATTCTCCGGTGCTCAGTTGAGCATAAATAGGACTTCCATGGTGTGCATCAGAATTTTTAATAGAATCAGATACGTGCAAAGGCATTTCCTTAAAAAGATTGGCAGATTCTTTATAGGCTGGATCTTCAGTATCTTCATCATCGTCATCACCAAATCGGTAAACTGTTCTCCGCTTAGATTGACATTTCGTAACAGACAATATGTCATGATCAGAAATTGACACCTCATTCTTAAAGTGACGTTTGTCTGTTTTATCTCCACCAACTAGGGTAGCACAATCAGACATCGCCTGCAGTGCCCGTCGGCGACGCTTTGTCACAGGTAGAACATCTTCATCACCATTGGTCCCAAAACTACATATTTCAGTTCTTAATGCAAGATGATTTTCTGCTTTGACACGTGATGTTAATTTTTTACCCTCTGTAGGCTTTTCCCTTTTCTGGTCAACAGAATCAAAGCAAGAAGAATCAGATTTCCTGCTTTTTGGTACAGTTCTCTTGCCAGAAACATCACTCACATCTAAATACTTTGATCGTTTGGCTGGAAGTGTATCTTCATCAGTAGCAAATTTTTGCTTTCTATTTCCAAGTGGGGCCTTTTTCTTACTCCTCGACAGCACACCATTAGTCGGTTCGTCAAATCTTTCTGGAGTACCCTTGCAAGTATTACTGGCTTCAACAAAATTCCTTTTAGTTCTTCGCTGGTTTTTTCCCTTCTTTCTGCTGCCGTTACCTGAATCAGATTTCAGAGTATCTAGAAATGATTCTCTCATGCTGCTAGAAGCAATATTGCTTTGAACTCCATCTTTCAAATCTTCTCCAGATTCAGGGAGACCAACACAATCATTAGAATCATCATCCTGCGATGAAGCTAGAGCTGAACTAATCTTCTTGTGTACCTCTGATCCCACCCTTTTCCTATTTGACACAGTAACCCCCATTCTTGACTTATGACCATTTGTTACTGCCTTCTGTCCAGCACCGGAATGCTTGGCACGAATTATGGCCAAAGGTGGAGAATCAGCATTTTGGCCATCAACCAGACCACTTGGAGAATCTCTTTCAACATCAGGGAGATGATTGCTCCTACTTGAGCCTTTCGACTGAGTCTCTATCTTAGAGCGCTCAGCACAAATATCATTATCATCTTCACTTCTATCACCAGAAGCTTCCTCCTTAAGACGGGAAGGATTATCTGGCTTGAAAATTGGCAATACCTCCTCCTTTGGTACCCTTGCACCATTATTAGAGGCTTTCTTCCTTTTCTTGACTGATAAAACTGGAGACAAACTCTGCTTTGTATTGCAAGAAACATCAGGCTTTATATCCTGACTGATAGTTTCACCCTCTCTTCGGGAACAGCGCTCTAAACCATACCCTTCATCAACAAGGGCCTCGTTAATTGCATTTCCATACTGCCCAACTGTTTTAATCTGATCTTTTAATTCAACTTCACATGCATCAATAGTGGATGACACACAGCCAACAGCTGAGCTATCAGCCTCATCTCTAGCACCAACTGAATTCTTATGCTGTATTTCTTCAAAAGCCTTGCAGATTTCATTCACAGCACGGGCAAAGTCCTTAACAGTCTTACCTTGACAACGAGCTAACAGTTTACTCTTTGCTTCATCAGTAAAAACCTGAATATCAACAGGGGCAACAAATGCTCTGCAAAGAAAAAGCCACAAACTAGGAAACACGACTCAGCATGTCACAACTTATTAACTTGAAAAACAAAAAGGAACAACGATAACCAGGTTCCAAGGAAAGAAAGCTAACAAATAGAATAAATTTACTAATTTCTAACTTTTTTGCATACACATACATCTACAATGTTAGAGAGAAGTAAACTTTAAATTTCAAACTACTAAATAAGTGAAACAGAAATTCTTCAGCTTGAATCAATCAACAAACAAGTTTTAATTCAAGAACAATCTGGATGTAGCAGCACCAAGAAACAATTCCTTAAACTTTACAAAAATTACAGTACATATAAGCACAGAGAAATCTAACACACTTGATGTAATTTTCTTCTCCATATTTTCTATAAGATCAGATTACATAAATGTCCCCACCCAAGAAAAATTGAGTTACAAATTTTATGACAAACCCTTAAGAGAGCAGCTTTCAAAATATATATATATATATATCAATAACCTCCTAGGGGGTTTAAATTCCCCCACTTAATTAGAACTTGTGCCAGACCCACCCCATGTGGGAGCCACAATATATGAAGAAGTTTAGAATATGTAATAATGAGGTTCAGCTGTTAAACAACTGCAACCTTTTTGTTGGTAATTTCAGTATGCAATATAAATACAGAATGACATAAATGTGGTAGCATATGTCATCGAAAATAACTGATGGAACATGAAAAATCCAGCTTGAAACTACTGTTCAAAATAACTATGGCATATAAAATAGAAGTTAACTTGGTTTAATTTTTTTTCTTTCAAAAAGAGGTCCACAAGTTTGTCGAACAGTAAGACCAATATTCTATGCTAAATCTAACATGCAAATAAATAGCTCCAAAGAGATTGTTTTGTGAATCACAAAATTAAGTACAAATAGCTCCAAAGAGATTGTTTTGTGAATCACAAATTAAGTATGAATGTAAATGAACTTATCAGAGAAATTTGCTGATTCTAACGTGCGATAGAAAGAACACTCGCACTGATGGAAATATAAGCAAAAGCGAGAACTCGTACTGATGAGAATATAAGCAAGAGCAACTATAGTTGTAGGCATGGAGTTGTGAACAGGGTAGCATATGTAAGCCCTAGATAAGACGGGGAGGCTTGACCAGAAATGCACTGATGAAGCAAGCTTCTACTTTTCATCGTGCTGATAACCTTTTTCTTTTATTCTTTTCGAAGTTAAATGACACTTGCTATCTTTTCTGTACTAAGGACTGACCTCAGAACTCCCCTAACCAATAATTACCAGGTTAATTAGTATCTTAAAACCAGTTTTATCAAAACTACCAGGGTAAATTTAGGAATCATGTTACCTCCAAAATTGGATAAACTGTTGGATTGGAGAATATGAACCAAAAGAAATTCATCCTGACAATTGTCATGAGTCGTTAATGACACGAGGCTGAAGTTAAAGGCCAAGACAATACTCGATTTCAAATTTTCAGATTAAAGAGGAAACTAACACCAGGTGGATGCATCACTAGTTACATTCATTGTGAATATATTAAATCAGCCTTCTCAAATGTCATTATGCAATCTAAAACGCTAAACTTACACTTTTAGGAGATCTATTTCCCTAGCAGTTGATCTTCTCTAGTTAATGTTTTAAGTTATTATGTTGATAGATGAAAAGTCAAAAACATCAAGACCAAATTCTTCACTGCAAATCACCTTTTTTGGAAGTTTATTGATAGGTATGTCCACATCATAAATTTCAGAAATACAATCAATATTGAAGCCATTCACCAGGTGGGAACTACGATAACAACGACGACAACGACAAATGCCTTATCACAAATAGCCAGGATCAGTAAACAATTTCTGTTCTCCAATTCAAACCTGTCAAAACAATGTCTTCAGGTAGGAGCTATAATCAACTAAATAAACAGAATAGACTTACATTTCAGAAGTTCCAAAAAATTGAACAAAGTACTTCTTAGGGTCTGGAGCTCTCTCCCAATCTTCAGGCCGGCTAATCTGCAAATCCAAAACCCAAAAACTATATCTCAAAAATTAAAAATACAAACATGATGGAACCTGACTGCCAACCCCAAATAATTTGGAGCTGGCCCCAAATAGTTGGGATAAGGCACATTCTGCTGTTGATCGACTGTTGAAGGTAAAACCCAACTACATTGATGCAAAGAGAAAAGAAGGAGCTGGGGAATTTAAATTCAGCAAAAACTATTTCTATTGAACAGAGTAATCACTAAGTAACAAAGTACTAACTTTATTCAACCTAGTTCCATAAATTCCATTTGAATTACAATTTTTTTTTAAATCTTAACGTTTTAGAAGATCAAGGGCATCCCAACAATTAACTGGCAATGAAACCCTAATTTGCAAACAATCTCTCAAGTCGAGTAGCACAAATTACCCTAAGAAAGGGAGTATTTCTTATTTTACAAAGACAAGAGCTATCTCCATAGCAGTACGCAAACAATGAATCAAACAAAATCAAAACCTCAAATAAAACGAAACAGATTAATCGTACCCTTGCAGGCCAAGCAGGAAAACCTTTAACTTTGGCCAGAACAAGATCTCCAAAACTCAACTGACTCTTCGCCTTAGCTTTGCTTGCTCCCTTTTTACGCCCTGGAGCCATGGCGTTATAAACCCTAAAAATCCGACCCCTTCTTCTGAAGGTCGAGAAAACAACAAAACCCTAAAAGCAAGAATCACCCCCGACAATGGAATCCTCGATGAGATTCTCTCCGTCGCCGAAACACCCGAGAATGGAAATCCCGGCGACAGGATTGCCTACAGCGGCGAAATCGGAGACTCGCTGAACGATGACGAAGAATGAGGCTTGAGCATCGAAACGATGGAAGTTGCAGAGAGGGGTCCAAGGAGGTGAGAGAAAAAAGCGATGGGAGAGCGTAACCGAGAGAGGGAGAGGAGGGGGAGGAAGAGGGAGCCACCAAAAAAATGTTTGTGTAATTGGCTTGTGTTTGTCTGACGACTAACCCATGGTTAGTTGTGTCGGCCTCTTATTAACCCTGGTCGATATTGCATGAAGGGTTTTCTAGTCACTCACCCATTTTTACACGTGTCTATTGCGTACAGCTCAGTACACAGACACCGGGGATCGGACCCGTCCGTATCGGGATCGAATCGGTCTAACCGATACCGATCCGGACTGGCCAGTTCTTATCGGGATCGGATCAGTCCAACCGATATTGATCTAGACTGGTCTAATGATTGGATCGGACCGATCCATAGCTTTTTTTTTTAAATTTATAAAATTAGCAGTCCAACAAGTATCTTCCAATATCGACCGATATCCCCGGTCCGGCAACCAATATTATCGTTCCGGCAACCGGTCTGGCCGATCCAAATTTTTTTTTTTTTTAACGATCATCCAACTTTTTGATCAGACCCAGATCATCGATTGGTATCAAGATCAGCCGGACCGGTCTGATACATGATCCCGAGAATAAAACCTTGCACATACAATCAGATCAGAGATATAAATTAGGGTTGTTAGTTTACATGGGCCAATCCATGGAGCCAGAAGTACTTTTTGAACATGTTGGGCCTCTACTTTTCAATTGGATTTGGCCTAATCTCAATTTTAAGCTTGCTTTTACAAAAAAATAAAAAAAAAAAACGTAAGCTTGCAGTATAATTTGGACCGTTTGGACCTTCATCTGCTCAATCAAATGGGTCAGACCCATTACTTATGTGTTATGTTAGATAATAGATCTTAAATTAGTACTTAGTAGATAACTAAATCAAACATGTAAACTTCCTAAAAATATTTACTTCATCATCAAAAAGGCAAAAACCTTTGCAACTTTTTCTTTCCAACAATTTATCTTTATCTTTATTATAAAAAATACGAAGGGCCTCAAGGACTCGATTGGTTCGTGGAATTGGAATTAGAATTAGAATTAGAATTGGAATTAGAGACTCCATTTCCAATTTTCCTGTTTAGAAATCCATCAAGGAATTAGAATTTGAATTCTACATGAATTCCACATAAATCCTTTATAAGCTACTTTTGAAGCTCTTGAATTCATAATGGGAGGTTGTTAATTGTAACTATCTACCCCTGATTTCAAATGGAGGTGACAATGGATCGGGTAAAGTCCTGATTATAATATAGTCAACTCGAACCCGTCTATTAAAAAATGTGTCACTTGGGTTCAGACGGATCATCATTTTTATAACCTAAACCCACCAACCCAACTCAGCCCATTTATCATTGTAATAACCCAAACTAATTCATAGGGTTAATGTGTAATTAATAAGAAAATATTGAGTAATTTAAAATTTTACTAAATTAGCTAATATGTTTGACTTTGACTTCTTGTGATTGTGTCACGACCCAAACTTAAAGAAAATTCACGTAGAAATCCCTTAGGTTCAAACCGCGGCTCTCACCCCATATCCCTATGGGAGTGGAAGTAATAAGAGTCAAACCATATGAATCAATGAAACTTAGAGGAACAACTAATGAAATAGCAGCGGAAAGGAAAATAATTACATCTATTTCTAAGTTTAAATCAAATCCCTAATCCTATATATCATATCTAATCTAAGAAATAAATCGATAAAACCGATAGAAACTTTAAGTAGAAATCACTCCACGTTCCAGCAATGTTCACAATAAGGGTATGAATCATCTTATTCTCCTGAAATTGTGCAAAGGCGTCAACTACACTTAGCCCAGTAAGTAAATCAATTAATGTACACTTTAATTGGAATAGGGTCAATGCCACTATCCAATGAAACAACATAAACAAAACAGCAGATAATATGCAATCAAATATGATCATATGATAATCAATGCAATGCAATATGAATGTTGGTTCAGTTATTAATGAATGCAATGCATGCTTATACAAAAATAAAAGAAAGGGTTGATCACCAAGTGTGATCCATGCAAAGACATATGCTGTGCAGATATGCATGCTGTTCAGAATTCAACTATTGTATGCCCCACACTTGATCAATCAATTACCGCGCAGGAAGTCGTAATAAACCTTCCCCCTATACGGGTTCGCTTAAATAAGATATTCTATGTGCGCATTCATAGTTTCTAAGAGCTTCGACCTAGAGGTCACAATCGCCTATGTTATTTTCGATCATGGGAATAAAACCAAGAGTCACTAACGTGATTAAAACCTCAGTGGGTCATACACTACCCGAATACCAATAGAATTTCACTCGGCATCCGTTACGTACATTACGTGGTACGCTATCGAGATGAAAATACAATGGGGTATATTGGGATCATGACTCCCTCAACCTATTTCAGTCCATCCGGGACTTCCTCACCCAATCATGATGTCCAAATCATGATTCCCTCAAGTCTGATCAGAATCTTCAACAGAAGTGAAGTCTGAAGGTAAAGTCTGGTTCATGACCAGAATATGGTCATTAAACAAATTGGTTATGCTGTGCATGTGTGGTGATTGTACACATTAACTAATCATAAATTTAGTGTACAATTGTATAATAAGGCTAAGTATGAAAATACAAGGTTTAAATCATGATATAAGTCACTATGATAATCATATTAACTTAAGTAATCATGGTATATGAGTCAAACATTATCAATTGTAAAACAATTAAGTAAATCATTAATTCAAGTCTTGAAGTAATTACAATCATCAATCAACCAATAACATAGGCTCAGGAATCAATACAGCACACAAATCAATTCAAATAACCCAACCTGGGCTGACCAGCTGGCTGGCCGACACGCCGGCTGGTCTATCGGTTCCCTAAGCAGGTCCAAACAAAATTAAGTCAAGGTCTCTGGGCTGACCGGCACACCGGTTGGCCATCCGGCAGCCTAGACAGGGGCTAAATAAACTGGGTGCAGGGTCTAAGGCTGGTCGGCAGGCGAACCGGCACACCGGTTGGCCATCCGACAGCCTAGGCAGGGGCTAGTTTCCGAGTCTCAGACACATATGGCTATTGGTTGGCCATCCGGTAGCCTAAACAGGGCTTAACAAACATTAAGGGGTGTCTGGTAGGCTACCGGCACGTCGGTAGGTCTGCTGGATCCCACCTGGGTGAACTGGCAGGCTAGCCGGCACACCGGCAAGCTGTCGGTTTGCCCAGAAAGAGTATTTTCATACAATTTTTGTATTTCAAGTTATTTTTAGCAAATTTCTTCAACAGAGACTACTGTTTAAAATCAATTCCGAACAAAACCAAATCAAAATAATAATCAAATAATCACCTTACCTTGCTTGGATTGATTAAGCTTAGAAAACTTAAGTCTTATGAAAAACAGTTCGTAATTTAAGTTTGAATTTTATGTGCTATGTCATATTCAGAATATGGCATATCACCTAATCCAAATCAAAAGTATAAAGTAAATAAAATTACTTACAATGCTCTAGCTCGTCAGATCTTCCTCTTCTTCCACTAATTCAAGTTTGAACTATTCTTCCTCACCTTTCTAACTCCACCTATCAACTTGGATTTATGATTAATGGTTTGGACGACCAAAACCATGTATATATAGATTTTAATCTCGTCTCCTAGTTAGTATTGAGTTTTAATTTGTTTAGGGTTAAGTTTCTAATCCTAGCCCTTAGATTTGATTAGTTAATTTACAGCATTTAGATGAGAGGTGTTCTAATTCTAGTGTGAGTTAATGATTAATCTTATCCTATCTTAATCCTAATTAGATTAGGTTCTTTGTCTTTTAATCTTAGCCTTTAGATTAGTCTAATTAATCCCAACCATTGATTTTAAGTCTTCTAGTTATATTAGGAATATTAGAGGTGGTTCTAACCTTAGTCTAAAGTCCTAGTTGTAATATAACTTGACTTTAATTATTTATTATTTAAGGACGAAAATTAATTATTTAATTAAGTTAATTGGCCTTAAGTTTTAGTGGGCTTAATCTTATTGGACTTTACTTAAGTCCAACTAATTAATTATCAGAACTGGGTCTTGTTTGGTTAATTTTAGTTTAATCCATTAAATCAGTTTTCTATTTAAGCCGAAATGATATTTGTTTATAACTTATAGTTTTGATTTATTAATTACCTTATGTTATAATATTTATTAGCTTTTAAATTATGATTTAAATGTCCCTAAAATATCTTAGTTACACATTATAACTTAACGAGTTATGATTGCTTGTGAAGCACTCTAGTTTCCTATTGTGCAACCCACCAATCACAAGCAGTCAAAGTCAAACATGTAAACTAACTTATTCAAATTTTAAATTTCTCCTATATTTTAATTACATTTAATTCCTATATTTTCATTAATTATAATTTAATCCCTATAAAAGTTCAGGTTATTACAGATTGATGAGTTGTATTGTAGGAAGTTAAGTGCAACACACACAATTATAACTCTCATAAGTTATAATCTAGGGTTAGGATTTTCATAGGAATTCTTATTCTAAACTAATGACTGAAATTTAATAAGGAATTAATACCAGTTCAAATCTAATAAGGATTCAAACATTAAAATGAATTAATAATCGTTCAGCTAAAACAAGGACTCTTAATCTAATGGTTAAGACTTTACTAATCTAATCTAAGGGTTGAGAAGTAATACATGTTCTAAACTAATAAAGACTCCTAGATTAAACTAAGCGAAGAATATAAATCTATATAATGATAAGATTTGGACGTATGGAGCATAATTCCAAGAGAGAGAAGAAAGAGTACAGCAGCCGTGCAAGCTTTTGAAAAAGTTCAAAGACTAGAGATTGGAGAATTGCAGAAGATTCAAATCTTGAATTAGAAGAAGAAGATGTTCTACTCAAAACCATCAATAATTTGAGGCAAGTACTCAAATAAAACTCTAGTTTCGATATGGAATAGGTAGATATATCATGTTCCTTGAGTATGACATAGCTTACCTTTCTAAATTCTACTCCTATTATTTCTTGAACAAAGTATGATCATAAGTATTATTTTCTGAGTTTAATAATCATATGAGGATTAGGGTAAATCAAGCATGTTGTTTTATATTCTAAACTATAGGTTATTCTCAGAATTAGGTTTTATGATGAATGTTTTGTTTCAATTTTGGCTTTGAAGGACTTCGTTGGAGTTTTTCGGAGCAGTTTTCTGGGTTTTCCTGTGAGTCGGTCACCTGTCGATTGACCAAGCACCTAGCCGAGAATCACCTGGGTTGCGTCGGTCAACTGTCAGTCGATCGAGCACCCAACCGAAGTCCAAATCTGTATTTTTTTTTGTCTCGAGTTAGGCGACTGAGAGCAGGTTGGTCGACCAAGAGTCGATCGAACCTCTGTGTTTTTATTCTTTTGTTATTGGTTAGGCAACCAAGACACTTCGGTTGACCTCTTGGTCAACCAATGCTATCGGTTTGGTCGTCGGCTAGATCGTCAGTCAAATGAGGTTTTTCAAAGTTGTCCAATTGCTATAAAATTTTGCCAGTATCTTTAAAATACCTAATTGAGATTGTTTGTGTTGTTAGAATTTGATTTTGATACATTTTTACATTAATTGCCTATTGAGGAGACTTTTGGTATGTTACCTAACATGTGTATTTTTTATTTTGATCTTAATTCATCTAAAGCATATTATGTTCATATACACAAGTGATTGCATAGCTAATTGCACAATACACTTTGTACAACATATGCCTATGGAGCATCTAGACCTTAAATGAGTCTAATGCACTGACTTAACCCTATAATTCTATTTTTCTTGAAATTATGGATATAACCGAGAGGTATTGTAATGTGGAATTTACAATACAAGTGAGGAATTCCAATCCACTTTGCACTTCGCACAACATATGCCTATGGAGCATCTAGATCTTAAGTGAGTATAATGCATTAACTTAATCCCATAATTCTATATTTATGGAAATTATGGATATAATCAAGAGGTATTGTAATGTGGAATTTACAATAAAAGTTAGGAAGCCCCAGATGGACTAATTTGCATGTGTGAGGTACTAGCTATCCCAATAGACCAAATTTACATCTTTTTATGTGGACAGATGCCCGAGTGCAATTATGTTAGTAGATCGGGTAATGTATGGTTCACAAAGGATATTTCACATTGGTGTTGCCTTGAGATGATTCCCATGATCGAAAATAAGGTGTAGGCGTGGGGATTGTGCCCACGAGGTCGGATGAATCCCTAGAACCAGTGACGCGCACATAAAATAACCTCATTTTCTTGGTTGTATATGCGGGGGATGGTTCACAATGACATCTCGAATTGATTAGGGTTGAATTTGGTGTGGGCCATACATTATTCGAATGCCAAACAACATGCATATTGCATTTCATCTGATTGTGTTTGAATCACATGTGATGATTATATATATTGTTGCATGAACATGCATTGCATTCATTAATAATTGAACCGGTATATCATATTGCATTTGTAAGAACCTGAACCATTACCTTTAATTAATTAAGATTAGTAACCAGGTTTAACTTAAAATAGGTAAAATAAATTCACTAATAAACTAGGTTAATACGCATCAGGTCCCTAACCTCAGGAAGTTAGACTAAGTAGGAAATTTAATTATTTTAGGTAGTCAACCTGTTTAGTCAGTTGAGACTTAGAGATTAATTAAAAATTTAAATAATTAGATTAGATAATTGTAATGACCTGAAATTATAATCTCAATTAATTAAGATTAAGCATAGATTAAAAATCCAAAATAATGTAATTAGGTCCACTAATAGCTTAGGGTTATACCCATTAATCCTCTGACCTCAGAACATTAGGTTGAAAAAGGAAATAAATAAAAACTAGACAGTCAAACTAAAGGATCAGATGATAAATTAGGAATTTATTAAGATCAAATTAAATTAATAAATTAATTGATTACAATCGTGGACTCCCGAAATCCAACTCAGCCTTAATGACAAAAGCCCTCTATCAGGACCCGCAAATACGACCAGACGAGAAATATAGAGCCGAAAACCTCATTTTGCCCTTAAGTGAAGACACTATTCACAGACTACATATAAATAGAGCCTTAGGCTCTTAAAACACAAATTCACTCATTCTCTCTTCTTTGCTTGGGATTTTGGAACCATGAAGGATGCTTGGAGCTTAAGAAGGATCTTCCAAGTTCCGGAATGCGCCGCAACCCAAATCCAACCCTTGTGACTACGCCCGAGTTGAGTAATCTTCTTTGAATGAGTATTTCAATTGCGTTTCATGCGTTTGGACCTAGGAGAAGTGTTCTTTGCATCATACCCATCTTCTCCTAGGGATTTATACTTTTCTATATGTTATATGTGCAACCCAAATCACGAGACTTGTATAAATGACGTGCATGTGGTAAAATCTAATCCTAAATGTAGGGGAAAGAGGGGAAAAACCCTAAATCCCTACCTAAGACCTACTAGAACTAGTATTAGACCATAAACGAACCTTCCTGGGAGTGAAGCCAAACTCCCATTGAAATTTCAAGCTCAGCAGACCTTTCCCCAGCTTTGGCGCACCAACGAGGTCGCCGAATCTCAAAGACTAAAATGGGCTCTCGGGAATTGTCGCCGAAGAAACTTCGGTGCATCGAAGTAGGTTGCCAAAGACTCCCTTAGGCGCACCGAAGGGTCGCCGAAGGAAAAAGTGACCAAACCAACTTGACTTCTCGTCTATCGAGACCTATTTGGACCAAACCCCGAGGTGTCAAATCATTTGGCACACTTTCACCTGTTTAGGTGCGCCGAGAGGTCGCCGAACTCCCCGCCGAGCAACTCCACAGGTCCAATTGGAGTGATTCCAACGTGAGCGCGTATATCTCGACTAGTTACACATGCTTAGCCTATTTCCGGATCAGTTAAACTTATGGTGAATGTAGGCATATTGAGATGCCCTGGGTTGTTATATCATGTAAATAAGATTGGATTAGGCACTAGGTTGCCTCCTATGTGAGTGAATGGTAAATGGATAATGTGTAACGACTCGATCCTTGACCCTTAAGTTAATTAGGATTAGTAACTTAACTAACTTAGGCAATTAGAGTTAATCTCATGAGTGACCAAGATTTATGATCCACAAAGCCTGACCTTAGAATGTTATGTCAACTCAAGAATTTGAGTCGAATTGAGGAGCCAACCTGTCTGAGCAGTTAAAAATTAGATATTTAATTAGGGGTTTAATTACTACGTGAGGCAATAAATTATACTAATTGACCTAAATCATCCGCTTTGACTCTATCAATGAAAGCCCTCTAATAGAGCCTGTATACGAACCCTATCAGAAAAGATATGATCCGAAACCCCGTTTTACCCCCGTTGCTGAAATTATTCACAGTTTTCCCAGTTCAACCTAGAAATAGAACACTTAGGTTTTTCAACTCAAATGGAGGATGGCCATGGAGTTGGGTTGCAGGCATATCGACTCCGGCTCGTCTACTCCGGCATTACTAGGCATTACTCCGATGAAAAATTCCCTAAGTTGAGTATTACTTCTATGATTTGTGATTTAGTTGTGCTTTGGTGTTTTGAAAGCTTGGAGAAGGGTTGTATGCACCCCACCCACCTTCTCCAAGGTTATTAACCCATGAAAGGCTACATGCATGCGGAATCCTAAACCCCGGACTACAAAACGAATAGAAACCTAACCCTAAGTGTGGCGAAAAGAGGGAAACCCTCAAGTACCCACCATAGACCAAGTATAAATAAATGCCAGCCATACAAAAGCCATTTAGGGAGTGAAACCATACTCCCCACCAAGTTTCAGACCCACCAATCCTCTCGGTGACTTCGGCGCACTCCTCGGCGCACCAAAGAGGTCGTCGAATAACAGAGGGACTTACTGCCTCGGGTTGGCTCGCCGAGGGCAGTTTAGGCGCACCTAATAGGTCGCCAAACCCCATTTAGGCTCGTCGAAGGGTTCACCGAACTGCACAATTGATCAAAGTAATATGATTTCTCGTCTATCGAGACACATTTGGACCAGATCCCAAGGTGTCACGCCCCGCACCTCCAGACACACATGTATCAGCACGTGTGCCGTTTGGACCTCGGTGCAATGACCTTCACCCTCAAAGGTTAACGATTTCACTTCACAGGCATAGTGAGGGTGGAACTCCATTTTAATTATCGTAGAGCAAACACATGACATCTAAAATAATGCGAAAATACAAGATCGGAACCTGAAATATCAACCAACTGGCATCA
>JAUPMG010000017.1:2109792-2124289 GCA_031762675.1 Pachysandra terminalis
ATTGTCATTTTCGGGATGAGGGAGAGGAATTGTCATTCTTGGAGATTATCACATTCCTTTATGTTGACACTGTCTCTTGAGGAGGGGTTATTCATCTCATTCTCGTATGTTCTTAGAAGCGCAAATGGGATGGCGGATCGTTTGGCTAGAGAAGGGATTATTAGGGATTCTTTCTTTAGCTGGGTTGTTTCCTCTGACCTTGTGGTCGAGGCGATTTAGTTTGTTCTTTCTCGAGGCTTTTATATTCTCCCTTTTCGTTTGTTCTTTATCCTTTTGCTATTTTTGCTGTTTTTCTGCGGTTGTTTGACCACTTCTTTGTGGTCTTCCAGCCATGTACATTCTTTCCCTTTATGTATATAAAATCTTCATTAACCATAAAAAAAAAGGTAAGGAAGTTATCTAAATGAAAAACTTTGAAATTTGGAGGGTTTGGAAGGCTTCTTAGTTGAACGAGGCAAATATACCTCTTTTCAGTTGAAATTTGCAGGTTTTAAACGCAATTGCACTATAATAGTGGGGGTATATACAATATATATCATGCGATATATGTTAATACATCCACGGCGTATTGTAAAATTTGAAATTCCCTTATGATATATATTGCCCTTTGGCAATGCACGATATATCATGATATTTAGAACCATGGTTCGGATATAGGCATTATTATTATGTTATTAATTATTATATTAGGCATTATTGTTGGTTATTGTGTGCATGTGTATGTATGTACATTTAACTGTTCTTGTTTACATATGTAATAAGAAATGTGTTGAAGTATTCCATTTGCATTATCCTTACGAAAAGCATCCTAGTTGTATTTTAACTTGAATACTCTGATATTTTATTGTATTTTAGGGTTAAGATATACATACATATTGCATGTTAATTTTCCATTTGCATTATACATCAGAAAAAAAAGCATCCTAGTTGTATTTTGACGTTAATATAATGTTTATTTTTTTTAGGGTTGAGATATTCATACATACACACATACATATTGGGTTTTAAGTATCCACTTATATTTACACTCCAATAATTAATGCTTATCTCCAATAAATAATGCATATATATATAAAGATACATATTTGTATGTGTGCCATGCACCTTAACTCTAAAACTTGTAGCTGGACATTTTTTTTTTTTTTTGATTTATGTCAGATTTAATTGTTTTCCTTCGTTAAAAATGTGTTTGATGGATGGTAGTTGTTGTGGTTGTGAACAATGTACTTGATTTACTGGAAAGAACTTGTCAAATGCTTTTTCAATCTAAAACTGATGCCTGCTAGTATTACATGGTTATTATGATTTCTCATATACACTGAACTTTTACATTCAATAATGGACAACATTAGGAATTTGCGAGACAAGAAGCATTACAAATGCTTCAGAATGCACTGGAAGGTTCTGGTGGTACTGGTGCCTTTGCAGCGTATGCCGAGGCATTCCATCTGATTATGCGGATTGGTGTGGGAGATAAATCCTTTGTTGTTAGAATTTCTGCTGCAAGATGTCTGAAGACATTTGCCAGCATTGGAGGACCTGGATTAGGGGTTACAGAGCTTGACAATTCAGCTTCTAATTGTGTCAAGGCAGGTGTTACTGTTCCTGATATACAACTTTTCTTTCCTTGTTACTTATCAAATTTTTACTCATTTGGGTGGTAATTTATTAGTTACTGAATATGTTTGTCCCAATTAATGGTGTGTTTGATTAGGCTCTTGAGGATCCTGTTTCCTCTGTCAGGGATGCCTTTGCTGAAGCTTTAGGTGCGTTGCTTGCTCTTGGAATGAACCCTGATGTACAGGTATATGTTATCAATTAGATGTTGATTGTATACTCACATATTTCTGTTTGTATCTTATTGTCCCTAAATGTTTGTCACAATTATTATTACTAGGCTCAACCAAGAGGAAAAGCTCATCCTACTCCGGCAAGGAAACTGGAAAGTGGTTTGCAGAGGCATCTAATATCTCCTTTTATGAAAGGTATTGTATTATGCTTGGAAGAATACCTGGAATGCATATTTTAAAAGGCTGAACTCATCAAATTGTTTCAAGGGAATATTTTGTAGCTTGGAATTTATGATTAATATTTCCACTATCAGACACTTTTATGGACAAGGTCATATGAGCACAATACATGTTTACTAGATTTTCACATAGCACGTGCTGGTAGATAAAAGACTTTGGGAGAAGATGACAAACTAATTGGAGATTTATAACATAGTGATGTCATATGAAGTGTGGATGACGAATGCAAATTTGTTGTACTGATTCCAAAGAAAGGTGGAGCGTTGAACATTTAAGATTTTTGTCCTATCAGTATTTTTGATATGGCATGCAACAAGGTTTGCAATATTTATATTGCTAGATATATCGGTCCCCAACCAAAAAGAGAGAGATATTAATATCGCCAAAAGAGTTAAGAAACATTGGGGTGGGGGGACTGCTTACATTGGGAAAAGGTGAAAATCTTGAATGAAATTTTCTGGAAGGCTTATTTAGACATTTTTAGATCTATTTAACTCAAACAATACGAAAAAGCATTGAAATTACGCAAGGCATGTATAGGGAAGTAAATCATGCGATGCCATGCATAAATCATAATTATTCATTAACGTACTCCATGAAATATACATAAAGGGTTTAAAATCAGGAAATAATCACCCAACTTCCTTTTCCACCTCTTAGGCTCTAGAAGCCTTTTGCCCCCCCTCATATTAAAGCTTTTTTTTTGGCCCTTCTCCATCATAAGATCAATAAATTTGATATTTTGCAAAGGAAAAGAAAAATTTGGCTCTCTTCCCCATATGTATTTTATGCGCCGAGTATCTGGGGAATCGATTTTTCATCTCTCTCTACTTTACCTGGTGACTAGGAGTATATAGTTATTCTTTATCTGCCAGGTTATGCTTTAGTGGGTGATGCCCATGTCAGTGGAGGAGTTATTAGTACAGTGGAGGTGGCCAGGCCTTCGAAGGAGAAATAGTGTTTTGTTTTAATCCTTTCTATGTGCAGTCTTCTGGGTAATTTGGGAAGAAAGGATTAGAAGGATTTTTGAGGACAGTTCGAGGAGCTTTCAGACCATCATCGAGGTCATCTTGTTTTTTGTGGCTTCATGGATGGTAGTCTAGCCGGAGTTTATAGGGATCTCCATATTTGATATTTACTAGGAACTGAGTCTCTATGGAACTATCCTCACCTTTGGTGTTGTCTCATACATGATACAACGTCTTGGCATCCTCCTCTTGTGGGTTATGTTAAACTGAATTTGACAGTTCTTCTCTTGGCAATCCAGGACCTTTGGGTATGTGGGGCATTTTCAGAGATCATCTTGGAGTCATTTGTCTTGCTTTCTCTGGTCCAATTGGACATGGTGACTCTAGACGTGCATAGATTATTTCCTTGGTGACAGGTTTGAGGGGAGCTAGGAGTATGGGGTACACCTTTTTGGAGGTAGAGGGTGATTCTACGTCTATGATCTATTGGATGGGTTTTGGGACAGACTGGCCATGGAGATTCACACATCTGATCCGTTTGGCGAGCTATCTTGGCCAGGGGCTGAATATCTCATTCAGCCATGTGCTTAGATCAGCCAATTCGGATGCTAATTCATTGGCCAGAGGAGGGGTGGCTAGGGTGTAATATCCCAAACAAAAATAATAGGGTTAATGTGTAAATAATAAAGTGTTAGGGGTTAGTTTAAAATTTTAGTAAATAGCTGTCATGTTTGACTTTGAATGATTGTGATTGGTCGGTTGTACTATAGGAAACTAGGTGCATCACACACAATCATAACTTTCTTAAGTTATAACATGTGGCTAGGATCTTGTTGGAATCCTAATATATAAATTAATGCCTAGGATCTTTTAGGAATCTCAATATATAAATTAAATGGTTAGGATCTTGTAGGAACTTTCAATATCCAATTAATGGTTGAGATTTAATAAGGAATTAGAAAGACTCTCTAATAGAAAAGATTCAAATCAAGAAGTAAATAGTATCTAGCCAACTAAGACTAGACTACTAAGTCAAAGGTAAAGAAGTAGAAGCAACTTTTTACAAGAAGAATTTAAACTAGAATAGTAACTATTTAACTAAGGTTAGAATTAAGAATTAGAAACAACACCATATTAGAAAGAAACCAACTAAAGCTAGAATATTGATCTAAGGGCTGAGATTCAAATAAACTAATCTAAGGGTAGAGATTAGAGTTTTTAGAGTTTCTAATTCTAGAGTTCCTAAGAGCCTATATAAGCACAAGGCCTTGGGAGATGGATTCATCACTTGGAGAAGGAGAAGAAGAAGAAGAAGAGGAAGAAGGTGTGAATTCTCAACACCAATCTTCAAATCAAGGTATGTATTCAAGTATAGCTCTATTTTTGATTTAATTTGGAGTACAAGGCTATTTTCTTTGAGTATGAAATATATTAATGGTTTTCAAACTAATTTTCTGAGTTTTACAGCTAGAACATGGTAAGTTTGATTTAAGTTATGACTTGGGATGTATTATGAATGGATTTTGTGCGGAATTTCTTGCTATGTAAAGTTGCTTGATCATGTCTTATGTAAAAAAGTCTTAAAAGAACAAAAACAGGTATTTTGTGAAATTCGCGAGGTTCGGCGGACTGCTGAGCAGTGTGCCGAACACCTCCAGGAAGCCTTGGCAGCCTGCTCGGCTTGCCAAAACCCTACCGAGCCCCACAGTAGGATTTTCAAGCCCCTGGAAATGCTACCGAAGCCAACTAGGCATGCCGAGCGCCACAGAGAAGATTTTAAGTCCCTGGAAATGATATCGAGACCAATCTCGGCATCTCGAAAGCATGCTGAGCCTGACCCAGAGACCAAAGGGAAAACCCAGAAACGAAAAGGGAAGCTCGGCAACCTTCTCGGCTTGCCGAAGAGGCTACCGAACCAATCCAGATTCCACTCGGCAGACCAAAGGGAGACCTTCGGTATGCTGAGATTTCCAAAAGGTGTCCGATTGACTTGAATTTTTGCATACTTGCTTATTGTGACCTAATTAGACTGATTTTGATATTAGTTTTGCTAAATTATGATTATTTCATATAGTTACTTCTTTATGGACCGATATTGTTATCATGATATTTAGTTCATGTTACACATTGTACACATATTTTGATTGCTTAGTTAATTCGCACATTCTCACTACAACATTGGACATTTTAGCTTCATGACCTTGGATTTGGTCTGAATGCCATACCCTTGATATGAATCCATACTTCTGGAATTCATGATAATCATGAGAGTATTGCGATCTAGTAATCATAATAGGTGAGGAATTTATATTTATGTGTTGAGGGACTGGTCATCCCAATAGACCAACTTTCTGTTTCACCCAAGGTTAGGGATATGCCTTGTATGGGGGTCCCAAGAGACTTGTGGTAAGTTGATAGGTGAGGGAAAGTTGACATTGGTGAGGCCCAATATCCGAATCATAAGAGAGAGAGATTTTATTAGTAGATCGGCTAATGTATGGTTCACAAGGGAAGGTTCACATTGTGAAGCCCTGGGATTAGTCCCTATGATCGAAAAGAAGTGAGGGGATTATGCCCTCTAGGTCGAAGCCTCTAGAGACTATGTTGCGCACATAGAATATCTTATTCTTGAAAGTGGCCTTGTATGGGGGGATGGTTCGAGAAGACATCTTGTTTAAAGAAAGATTGATCGGATGTGAACATATACTAATCGAATACTATACAGCATACATACTGCATATTAGATTGTTTGCTTAAATCACACGTGGTGATTATACTTGCTAGGTGCACACCATGCATTAATAACTGAACCAGCATATTGCATTGCACAGTACATCACATTGCATCATATTCATTATTCATATCATTATTGCATATACTAACTATTCTATTTTTATTTATGGATTACCATTGAAGAGTGGTATTGTCCCTACTTCAATCTTAAATATTGTTGGACTTGTTTACTTACAAAGCTAGTGTAGCTTACGCTTTCGAGCATAACATATTTCTGGTCCTATAGATGAGGGGCATCAAGACTATGAGGATCAAGATGGAGAACTAGGATATGATGAAGACCTTAGCTATAATTAGAACTTGTTTGATTATTTTAGTAGAACTTGTAGTAGGGCTTATTTGCTGTAATTTAGTACTTATTAAGTTTGATTTTTAGTAGTTAATAGGGAGTGATTTGAAGGATGAGACTAGTTATATTTTATTTCCGCTGTTTTTTGTTTGAAGATTGTTTTGTGATGTATATTATCTTAATAATACTATTTTCCAGAACTTTATCTTATATATTATCTTACTTGATTCAATGATTGGTAATGTATTGCTTATCCACTTCCATATGAATATGGGGTGAGAGTTACAACTTAAATTTGGAGATTCCATTGAGATTTTCATGTTTGAGATTTGTCATAAGGAGACTCTATTTGCTGGGATGCCTATGAATGCGATGCTTGGATTAGAGGATTGAATTCTTCGTACTTTTTGTTTTTGTCATTTTTGCACCACTTTTGTTTTTAGTCTTTTTTTCCTCCGTTGGTTGCCTATCTTAGGCAGCTACTCTACCTTGTATTCTTTTGACTTTCACTTAAATATCCATATACATCTGGTTATTCATAAAAAAATAATAATAATACGATACTGAACAAAAAGGTTGTGAATCCAAATACATGATGGTGTTCCGTTCAAGCACGTGGCTCATTCCACATGGAGTTCTTCAGACGATTAAAGTCGTCCCTAGTTTGATGCTTTAGTATTGGTCTCATGACATGGTGTGATGATAATAGTCACGTATGGCCTTCTTGTAATCATTATCACTTATATAGACTAGCATACAAAGACGTAGATATCATGCATATTGTTGTATAATATCGCATAATCCACATAGACGATTTTGAAGTGTTTGTCATATATAGGGATGTAAATATGGTGGGTTGGGTTGGTATCTACTCGGTTCGGGCTCAACCCAAACTAAAATCAGCTAACCCAAGCCCAGCCCGACCCGCACGTAAACTAAACCTATTGGGCCTGAACCCAGCCCAAACTCAATTGGTTGAGTTCGGGTCATCCCAAATTAAATGAAAAAGGTTATAAAAATTAAAAAATAAAAAGAAGAAGAAGAAAAATACCTTTTTAAAGATAATATAACATTATACACGCACACACACACACATATATAAATATATATATATATATATATTATATTATAAAAATTAAAAAATAAAAAATAAAAAAGAAGAAGAAGAAAAATACCTTTTTAAAGATAATATAACAATATACGCGCGCACACACACACACACACACACACACACATATATATTATATTGGTCAGGCTCGTGCTGAAAAGGCTAAAATAGTTAAAAAGTAAAAGAAGAAGAAAAAGAAACTTATATTTTTGTAAAGTAGTATAACATTACATGTATACATATATATGTTATGTTATATTCTTTGTATATGTCGGTCCGGGCGGGCTTTTCGGGCTTGCAAACTTCAGCCCGAATCCAACCCGAACTCAACTTTAGGCTCAAAACTCAGCCCGACCCGAACCCGAACCCGAACCCAAACCCAAATTAACTCATGAGTTTGGGGTCTAATTCTGGTTGGGTTGGGCGGGATTAGGGTGGATCGGTCCAAAGTTACAGTCCTAGTCGTAGAAGCAACATTTGCATTTGCTTTGTAGAAATCACCTAGCTTTATACAAAGAATAGACGATTTTTATTGATTAGTGGTCTTTGCTATATTTTGGTTTATATGGGGAGAGTTGAATAGGCGAATATTTGAGGATGTGGAGAGGAGTCTTTCATCGATTATTGACATGGTGGTGAGTACGGTGGCTTCCTGGGCTTCGGTCATGCTTGAGTTTAAGGATTATTCTACGGAGATGATTGTTAGAGATTGGGATTTTCTCTTGTACTCCTCGTTGGTTCGTTTGGTAAAGGTTCAGAAGTGGTCTACCTTGCAGGTTGGTTTTGTCCAAATGAATTATGATAGGTCTTCTATTGGTAACCTTGGGAGATCTGGGGTTGGTGGGGTGTTTACAGATTTTGATGAGAAGGTGGTTCATGCATATTCGCGTTCTATTGGAGAGGGGGATTTGAATAGGGCAGCAGTTTGGGCTTTGGTGGCTGGTTTGGAGGAGGCTAGGAAAATGAATCTCGATAGTTTGATCGTGGAGGGGGATTCTTTCTCAGTTATATCTTGGATGAATGAGTAGTATTCCTCCTTGGTGATTTATTCACACTATTTGCCTTGCTAAGCATCTTTGTCGTGTCCTGAGGATTTCTTTTCATCACATTTCACGTTCAGCAAATGGTGTTGCTGATTTTTTGGCCAAAGGTGGAGTGGAGAGGAATTTCTTAGTGGCTGGTGTGGATTTTGATAGTGGTCTGGATCGAATATGATCTGATCTTAAGGACGTTTTGATTTTTAGGTTCTTGGAGAGTTTGGTTTTTCTTTTCTATTTTTTTTTTATCTGGTATGTAGTCGGTTTTTTGGTTTTTCTGTTCAATCTACTTGTAAATTTTGTAATTTTATTCTGATGATTAATAAGTGCTGTTAATTACCAAAAAAAAAAAAAACGTCTAGACGATTTGGGATTTGTTGAGGTTTAATTTTTTTGGGATTTGTAGAGTCGAGATTCTACAGATTAGTAATCAGGTAAAATTGGGATAAGGTATAAAATCTCAAAATTTGGAAAGAATCGACCACTTTGTTGAGTTTAGATTCTTGTCTTTTGATTTGTAGAGATGAGGTGTTCATTCTATTAATTATAAGACTATAAGTGTTTTGTAGATCCATCAATCTATGCTATATGTTGTCCCTTTTAGAGTTGAGATTCTATACCTTCTCTTTCTACAAAAAAGAACTTGAAAAGATCTACAAATCTTTAGCATCCATGATTTTCAAAGGAAAGTGAACTCTGCTTGGTATGTGTGTATTGTTTAATGTACGATGTGTTCTTGTTCCCGTACACAATTTTCGGGAACCTCTCAGCTGAGTCCCTGTATCCTAACTTCTGGGTTTCAGATGGATCCAACTCTTCTTCATATACCTGCACCCAACACCTGTACCCCAAGTCCATGTAACAGAGTGCAACTTTTACTGTAAAGACTATGAATCGATGGATCATCTTCTAATACACTGCCCATTCGCTTACAGCATTTGTTGTTGTCGTTTATGAAGGGTTTGGATTGCATGGTGCTTGTCATATAGAGGGTGGATTTGTTGCTTAGTTGGTCAATTACTATGAGTGATTTCACTGGCTTGGGTTTTGATTCCTTTTGTCTGTATGGCACCTCTAGTTATGTACATTTTGCTTTTGCTTTTGCTTTGGGTACTTTCAGCTAGCTTTTATCATTGATAGTAGCATTTTATACACATCCTATACATGGGCTATGCCATTATTACATTAGTTCACTACAATTTTCTCATTTATTAAAGGAAAAAGAATACTTTTTGTTATACCAGTCTAAAATTTGCTCATTTTAACTAAAGCTGATTGACATTATCTCTTTGTACCATTTGCGATTCTTTTTTCAACCCAATTAGGGTTTCTGTGTGCATGTGTGCATTGCAGATGGTTGTTTCTATTTCCTAGTTTGTTTGTCATGTATACATCAGTGATGATGTTAAAGGTTTTAAATAATTGAAATTTCTGTGATTTCGGCTTGGAGGACTGAAACGAAATTTTAGTGATTTTGGCAAAAGTTCACCGTTTATTTATTTATACGATATAAATAACAAAATTTCATCAAATTCACTGATTTTTTTTTCTTTATTTATACAAAATAAATAGAGAAATTTCATCGAAATCCTTGAAATTCCACTGCAAAATTTTGATGATTTCGATGAAATAATTTGAAAAGTATTTAAAATTATTATTTTTGTCAAAATTAATTTATTTCAACAAAATTTTCCGTTTTTTTTTGTGTTGAAATTTCATGAAATTTCGGACAAAATTGTCATAGAATTTCCAGAATGGAACTTTGGGGTTTCGATTTTGCCAACCTGAACGAAATTTAAATTTTGCAAAATTTTGACAAAATTTAAAACCTTGCTCATGTTTATTCTGACATCAAAACGTTTTGTGTAAACTATTTAAACTGCAGCAAGTGGAGCTCGCTCGAAGGACTTACGAATTGGGCTAACTTTATCATGGGTATTCTTTTTACAGGTAAATGCTGATGATATACCTTGCAGTTTGTCTTTCTATAATGTTCAAATTGAGCCTTTTGTATCAGAATAGATTATATTGTGGTACTTTCCACGTATAGTCAATGAAGTTTTTCTAACCGAAAAGATTTTAGTAGTTTCTGAACCATGGTTGTTACTCATAATTTACTACTAAGTTCTACATGTGCAACATTTCCCGTAAAAGATCGGAGTCTTTAAATTCATAGATCTTCTTCAATTGAGCAAGCATTGTATTATTTCGAATTACATTTGATTCGGCATAAATCTTTTCTGGTGCATATTGGTAGATTTGATTGTATTATCTATAGTAGACATGAATGGAATAGTTTATTTTGTATTGTTGTTTTCTAATTGTATGTAGGTACAACCACCATTTTGAATTAACTATTTGAAAGTGTTGTTGGGGGTTTTTTCAATCCTTGATTTCTAATTGTATGTAGTTGCAGACTACCAATGTGAACTGTTTGAAAGTGTTGTTTGGGGTTTTCTCAATCCTTGTTATGATCTGAGTTGTTTTGTTCTTATCTACTCCATAAATAATTTGCAGGCTATCCGTATCAAGTATTTACATCAGGATAGTGAGCTTCAAAACTTCGCATTACAAGCTATGGAAATGCTTCGTGGAGATTTTTCTGTGGATGCACATGCTCTGGTATTTTATCCAAATTATTTGTATTTATGCGTCTTTTAGGAAAAAATTGTTTTTTCTTTCTTTGGTTGTGGGGGGAGAGAGATAAAATGAATGTGATCTCTAGCAGGTTGGTATTCTCGCTTTTTCAGTATTGATCCGGGATACTTTATAATCTCTCCTGACATACATATACTCTTCTTATTTTTTATTCTTGTTTTGGTATTCCCATCTAGAGGTTTGCCATGAACTTAGTTTTGAGTGGGTTTATGATCTAGTCAATCTGAATGTGTATATATCTGGTATGTGGTGGTATGGGCTTGAGCTTATTGCAAGATATCAACAAAGCACTGTTGTTAAGTGGCTTTGAAGGTTCAGGCAGGGGCAAGATTAATGATAAAAAAAAAGGCTCAGGCAGGGGGAAGATGGCCTATAGAGGAAAGTTAGTGGCTAAAAGTACAGAAGCTGCGTTTGGTTGTATTTTCCAGCTTTAGGATTAGCATTGGGAGAAGACTCATGAATCTATACACTGATTTTTCTTTCTTTCTTTTTTTTTTTTTTTTTTATTTTTTTTTTATTTTTTATAGATAACGATTATATATATATATAACAAAGTGCAATATGAGGTACAATTGTTGTTTGAGCAGGAAATCCAAAGTAAATCAAATAAAAAGAACAACTGTACTAGCAGCAGAAAGATATAAAAGGTGATATCTGTGCACAGAATAATACTAAAATGAAGAAAAACAAAAACCTAAAGTAACGGCTTGTACTTTGTCATGACCCTGCTAACATCTCTGAGGGTGCACCAAAAAAGAATGCATCTCTACTCAGACCTCCTCTGGCCAGATTATCCGCATGTGTGTTTTCCATACAAGGCACATGTGAAAATGTGATGCTCAATCCTTGTGTGAGAAACCGAGCTCCAACCGTTCTATGGTGTAGGAATCTCCAAGGGAAATCCTGTGCCTGATCATCCACGAAATAAGCAAATAAGAGTTATCCTCAATCTCCAATGGCTCAAACCCATAATATGTTGGTTCTCTTAGTCCGATTAATAGTGCTAGCATCCCACCTCGTGTGGTATCCCCCTCTTTCATTGGGACTGAAAAGGCATGAATGATCTGATCACTTTCATCGCTAAAAATGCCACCCACTCTAGATTGTCTTGGATTTCCCAAAGAATATCCATGAAAGTTTAGTTTGATGGATCTCGGAAAGGATGAGACCAAACTACTGACTATAACACTCAGATTGGTGATGAATGTGCCCATCCTCCCAATATCATCTCAATGGAGAATTCTCTAAACTCTGTTCGAACCACTAACCATGAAGCAATTATCACCATAATAGAATCAATAATCGTGCGAATACTGCTTTGTCTATCTTCAAAGACACACCTGTTCCTCAAAGAACAGTGACTCATACATAATCTTCCCTCTCTTTCCATACCATGGAAACCTCCACTGTCCCAACAAAGTGCATATCCCTTTCAGCATTACCCAATCAACATCAATAATCTGCATGAATAACATCCAAATCTGTCCTGTGAACCTGCAGTGAAGGAATGAATGGTCTATTGACTCCCTATGATCTTTACACATGAGACACATGTGGAGAATTAGCTTAGTTACACTTTTTTTTTTATATCATATGGGATGTCCCCATGTTTTCATCCTCCAACGTTTTCATCCTCAAACGCATGTTGTAGTGGCAGAAATCCAACTTCTGCAATTTCTTATATACCAATTTGCTTTGTTGTTTCGTATGGATGAGGGCAAAAGTGCTCCAATTCCTCTCACAAGCTGAGGATGATGCAGTCTGGGCCAAGATCCGGGCAGCTAAAGATCGAAGTGTAGGGGCGCTGGTCTCGTACATAAGCCACCACTCACTTGCTCATTAGATCTAGAAATTAAAAATCTATCTAATAAAAAATATTTCTTGTAATTTATTTAGAAACTGAACTAAAACTTACATGCCATCATCTTCTTCCTAGCAGTAATGGCGGCCTCCGATCCAAATGACCCAATATAGTCTCTAAACATAATTAAATAAAACATATAATACAATAGTAATTAGAATTTAGAACCGCACTTAAGCTGATACCTAAAATAACAAAGTTCAAGTGTCTAGGGAAAAACCTTATTGCCAAATGACCCTTTCTTCTTAGACTTGGGGTCCAGCTTTGCGTACAAATCATGTACGACTTGCAATAATTCCCCATTCGTTCCAAGTCTGGTTGTACTGATATTTGGGGTTTAACCAGTACGCTATTGAGTAAGAGAGCTATAGTCAATTATTCATGATTTATCTATTAAAAAAGCATCAAACACAAGAAACAAAGCACTTACCAGCCTTATGAAGAGGGTGCTCAAGTGTCTTGTACCAGCGATTATCGATGATGTTGTGGATCCATCTGTAGTTCCCCAGGAAAGTGTGTTTGATTTGCTCCTTCATAAGCCGCATCAACTCATATATGGATCCCATAGTAGGATAGGCATCCGTATCCACACTCCGTAAGACTCGATACATTGACTCCAAGATATTGACCAAGTCACGGATCTTGTCCCAAAAATTTGACTGAATAAGAATTTCCTTAACTTTTATGCCCACAACGGTTTTGCTCTCACGACAAGCAACCCAATTAGAACCGGTAAAAGGGTCATCAATCCCGCCTTGTGACGAAGGATGCTCTCCAAGGCTATGTAGTTGGTTGCAAATATAGTAATGCTTGGTCTTACCATGTCCCTGTGACATGCTTCTCTCATCTTCGCCAGTACAATCGCGTGGTTGTAAATAAAGTTGGTGACGGTACGTGCATCCTCAAGAACACTAAGAATAGCCGGCCTATCAGCAACAACCTCTAACATCAAGTCGATGCAATGTGCTGCACATGATGTCCAATATAAGGTGTAGTCCTTGTTCGTCATAAGTGTAGTCCATGCCTTTACAAAGGCACTGCTGTTATCCGTTACAATCTGCACCACATTTTACGGCCCAACCTTATTGAAGACTTCAATCATCAATCTCATGATGTAATTTGCGTTCTTTATCTTTTTAGATGCATCTACAGACTTCAAGAATACGGCTTGTCCTCGGCAATAGACCATGAAATTTATAATGGACAACTTTGTGGGGCCCGTCCACCCATCACACATAATAAGGCCTCAATGTATTAATGTACTCCTGGATCTCTTCCTCCTGGTCTAAGTATTTTCCCAAATTTTTTCTTGGGGTGTGGGGTAACACTCCTCTCCCAAACTCTTGTATGACGTCAACCATATTCTTGAAGTGTGGTGACTCAGCTGCATTTGCAGGGATGTGATTGAAGATAGAGAATTTCGAAATAAACTTACCTATCTTTTCTCTTACATTCCCTCCACTCCAAATATCCTTAAGGCGCTTCTGCCTTGAATCAGATGACTTCCATAGAGATGTGTCTATAAGTGGAGCAGACATCTTACTCTTAACACTCTTACTTCGCTCAAATGGCGGTGCTAAACGTGGTCTAGATGCAGTACCCTCTCCTGGCCCTGACGCCTCAGACCCCGATGCCCCAGCCCCTAATGGCCTAGCCCCCGATGGCACAACCCCTGACGGTCCAGCCCCATAATCCCGCTGTCTATGCTCCTCTTCCCTCTTATACTGAAGCTGCATGGATGCCCTTATGTAGC
>JAUPMG010000017.1:2148290-2159225 GCA_031762675.1 Pachysandra terminalis
ATTGTTGAGTTTGTGGAGCCTGAGCTGGATATTTATTTTGGGTCCCCCCTATGTCATTGCGGGCGGTGCAAACCGCGGGTCGAGCTACGCGGTCAGCTCGCAGGGGTCAAGGGGGCAGCGCCCCTCGACCCAGATCCATTTTCTAATTTTGACTTGTCAAGGCCTATTATTCTTAGACAATTTTCACTCTCGACATTAGGGTTTTCATAAGGTTTCTCTCATCTTGTAAAACTTCAAGGATTATAGTGGATTTCTAGTCCTAATTTTTACTTGTCAAGTCCTATTAGAAATAAGCTTTCGGCATTGTGTGTTTTTTTATTTTTCTCGCAAGTTTTTTTTTTTTTTTTCTGTTTCGACCTGTATCGAACGTATCGCGCAATACGCTCGACTTATCGACTCGTATCGCGCGATACGCTCAACTTATCGAGTGTATCGCGCCATACGTTTGGTTTTTTTGGTATCCACGATAATACAATGGTGTATCGTATCGATACTCTCGATACACGTTACGTATCGCGCGATACGCGCGATACGGCACGATATTTTGAACCATGATCCCAACTAATTCCAATCGGTAATATAAATCATGTTCCAGCATCCCAATGTCAAAAACTACATCTTCAACCAGTTCATTTGCATTCTAATCATTCCTGACCGACTCCACCCATGTTCTTTTGGTATTCCTCTCACCCATTCTGATCCTTCAATATGCATCTCACACCGTCTAAAAGGTACCGCCCTAGGTCTCCTTAACATGGCCTAACCATCTTAACTTACTTTTATTTGTTTTATTTTGAAAAGCCCTTTAATTTAAGCCATCCTGCTCTAATTTCATGTGCAACGTCCTAGTCAATATCCTCCCTCTTTTCAAAAGACCACCTATGGCCCTGATTGAGGTGATTCAAGCTTCTCAAAAAAAAAAATTTCATCATGAACTTCTTTTCTATGCAACCTGTGGACAAGACTTATTGGTTCATGTGATTTTTTCTTTTTCCTTTTTTTGCCCTTTGGTTCTTATCATGAGTTTTCATTGTATTAGTATCTGAAATTGCAAAGGATGATATATATATATATGTATATATATATATATATATATTTTATCTGAATAATATTGTTGGAGTCCAAAGGCGGGCGAAGGTTAATAGAAGGAAAAATAGAGGTGGGCTCGGATTAGGAAACATTTTGGCACGAAATTCGGCTTTTTTGGGCAAATGATTATGGCGGGTTTGCTCTGACAAAAATACTATGGTACAAGGTGATAGTGAGCAAATACGGTGTCCATGACATTGGATGGGACATAAATGTAATGCGAGGATATATAGGCTAAGCCCATGGAAGGCCATTTCGTCATTGTCACTTAATTTTTATCCACATGTGAGATTTGGGGTTGGGAATGGTCATGATATTTGATTCTGGCGTGAACTTCGGTGGGGAGACTCTACTCTGTGCACATGTTTTTCCTTATTATTTCGGGTGGTCAGGAATAGAAATGCAGCTGTTTCAGACAATGTTTTAAACACAGTCCAGCCTGACTGGTTGAACCGGTTCAACGGGTACCCAGTTGTATAACTGAGCCGGGTGGGGTGTTTTTAATCCACTAAGTATTGAAAATCAATAAGACCTACCGATTTAACCGGTTTAACTAGTGATCGAGCTTATAACTAAGACAAGTTTTACAAATCTGGCCTGGTCATTGATTGGTTGGTTTTATTTACGATGATTTGTATTTGGTATTTGGACTATTGCTATAATTTTGGGTATTTGAAATATCGTTATACGGTGAATAATTTCTATCTAACACTACATTTTAATATATTATAATAGTAAATTCTTTATTTAGCTATGATTTATTAATTGTTTCTTATTCTTTCTTTCATACTATTACATTTACATTATAGTATATGTATCAATTCAATGGGTTGATCTGAGTTCACCCACCAGTTGAACCGGGTTGATCCAACCCACTCCCTTTACCGGGTTAACGTTAGGGCCGGGTTTTAAAACATTGGTTTCAGATATCCTTTCTTGGATGGACTCGGGTTTATCATAGAACCTCGATTTCAGATGTGACCTTAGATCTTATGAAATTGAGGACCTGGCTAACCTCCTCGTTTCCTTAGAGCATGTTTTAATTGATCCATCCATTCCTGATTCCAGGATTTGGTCCTTGTATCCCAGTGGAAGGTGCATTACAAAATCGTTCTTTGAAACCTTTTGTCCTATTGATGATAACCATTGTCTGTCTTTTATCCCATCTAATCTTTTTAAACCTCATGTCCCACCTAGAATCAAAGCGTTTGTCTGTACTGCCATCCTGTATAAGATCAATACTTGTGATATGCCCCAAAAGAGAAGAGTTGGTCTAGCTATGTTTGTTTCAGTGTATTGGCCTAGATTGGGTGATGCTAGAGAAGGTAGTGGAGGTATTTAACCAATGGAAGGGTCAGGGTGCTGGTAAGAGGGGAAAAATGATATATCACTCGGTGTTCTTTGCAATCCTATAGGCGATTTGGGGGGAATGGAACTAAAGAATTTTGAGGATAGATATTGCAGCTCATAGGTCGTTATAGAATCCATCATGATAATGGTGGCATCGCGTGTGGCAATTAGAACGGAGTTTAGAGACGTTACCGTCGAGATGATTTTAGAGGTTAGTGTTGCATTATTGGCTCTTTTTCACTGGCGAGAACCAGATAGCCCTCTTCGAGGGACCATCAAGTTTAACTTTGATGGCTCTTTATTGGGCAATCTAGGACGCTCGGGTGTTGGAGGAGATTTTGGAGATAGTGGTGGACAGATCATCCACGCTTTTCAGGTCCTATTGGGATATGAGATTCTTCATCAGCATAGATTTTGGCTTTACTAGTGGGTATGTGGGAGGCAAGGAGACTTGGTCTGACCCGTATGTTTATTGAAGGAGATTCATTTGCTGTGATTTCTTGGATGTCCAATGATCATCAGTGCCCATGGAGATTTTGGCATTTGATGAGGCAGGTGAAACATCTATTACATGGTCTGGAGATTTCTTTTGCCTATGTCCCACTCATGGCAAACACAGCTGCTGATAGACTAGCTAAAGACAGTTTCAATATAGCATCGCTGTTGACAGCGGTCCCTACAGAGGATTTGTTAGGAGAGGGATGATTGGTGTTCTCATAGCTTATTATAGCGGTTCTGGTAGTCTTTTTTATTTGTTGCATAGACTTTTTTGTTTGTTTTATGTTGTCTATCTCGGACAGCCAATGCACTTTGTATTGCATCTTTTTCATTGTTGATTATTAATGAAATCTTGTTAATTATCAAAAAATATGCTTGGTGCCTGAAATCAGTTAGCATTGAACTTCTGCGCATATTCAGTTGTTATCAGCTATCTTAATTATATTATTATGCACAGATTGCCCAAATCAGTTCTTGAGCTTTCAAAGAAAATGCTAACGGAACCTAGTCGGAACCCGATGGTTGCTACCATTGAAAAAGAAGCTGGTTGGTTGCTTTTAGCTTCGCTTATAGCTTCCATGCCAAAGGAGGTACTTGGTCTCCTTTTGCTTTGTGTATGTTTAGATCCTTTTTTTTTTTTAAATTTCTTTTATTACCATAGGCGTCATTTTTGTGATAATGCAGGAGCTTGAAGACCAGGTATTTGATATCCTCTCCTTATGGGCTTCCATCTTTAATGGAAATGCGGAATATAGAGTCAAGCAAGCTGAAGATCTAACTTCAGAAATTAGGTTAGCCATTTGATCAACCTTGCTGTTTTTATGCTGATCTGTTTTGTAAGCATGTGGATGATTAGTAGTTTTCTTTTTTTGGTTTTTTTCTCAATTTGTTAACTTCTTGCAATCAGCAGATGTGGAAACTTGTGTTCAAACTGTATGATGTGTATCTTGGTGGTGTTATCCAAAGCAACTTGTTCACCCCTATTAAATCTTCAAATGGGACTCTCATTCAAATATATCTTTTGCCTCTTTCTTTGCTTTGATTGAACATTGCTATGTAATAAGCTTATCTTTGAAGGCCAACGGAACATTGCTATTCATCGATCTTTGTTAATGTAATTAATATTAGTTTTACTACTTGAAAGGAATGTTCAAAAATGAATAATTGTTCCATCATAATGTATAAAATCATTCAGGGCAGAAAGAAAGAAATTTAATAAGATTGAATGTGTATATTATCTAAATGTATGAGTAGTGTTTTGTTTGTACAAATTGTATATTTTATTGATTTTGAATGCTTTTTTTTTTTTTTTCGAAAGAAAACCCTTAAAAGGCAAACATGCATTTGAGGCTCTCCAATGGTGGGAGGGGGTTGAAGCATAGACCCTGACCTATAGATTATAATTTAGAATAAAGAAATTACATAGGGGGGACATAAAGAGCCTTACCCTAGCAATAATAACCAACCAGAAAAATATAAAATGCATGACAACAATGCTTTTATAGACTAAACATCCTAACATTTTAGAAACTAAATAAAAAGCGTCATTATAACCTAACATAAGGCAAACCCAATTTTTCCAATCTTAGAAATGTTCTAACATTCGCAGGAAGAGAAGAAAACTCATCATATCTAAGAACCTCCGAGGAAGAGCCTTTTTTAGCAAAACCATCAGCAATAGAATTAAACTCCCTCTACACATCCGAAAAAGATTAATGGAATTGAAGAACTCAAAGAATAGCACTTCACGAATAAAATATATACCAAGGAGGATCAGATCTCGTTTACAACCAATCAACCACTCTTGGAATCCGATTCAATCTCAATAAAATGAAGATCGAGATCCGCACAAAGAAATAAACCATCCAGAAGAGCACGGATGTCAGCCACATTATTCGTGTAGTGACCATAAAATGATGAATAAGCAGCAATGAAAAGAGATAACCAATCTACCACTCCTGGAATCCGATTCAATCTCAATAAAATTAAGATCTGCACAAAGAAATAAACCATACAGAAGAGCACGAATCTCAGCTACATTATTCATGCAATGACCATAAAACAATGAAAGAGCCATCGGAATCTTTTATAACTCCTCCACCGCCACCTACACCAGGATTGCCAAGAGAGGAACCATCCGCATTAAGCTTACACCAACTTAAATTAGGATGCAACCACCTCAAGATGTTAGGATTTTTTGGCTGAACGTATAAGAGATCAATATTCAATGCTTCGAATAACAAATGACCCGAAAATGGAGATGAACGTTTAGGCTTGAAGAAAAAAGAAAATTCCTACATCATCGAATCACCTTGCTAATCACAAAACGAGAATCATGAAAAACATTCTCAAACTATCTAGAATTTCTCTAAAGCCGAATCTCCAATGGGATAAGAGATGGAATGAAACCGATTATGATACTAGACTGGGAAGTGAAAGAAGCTTGAGCATACCAAGACATAACCGTGTCATGAACAGAAGCACCTCGTAAAAAAGGAACATCACAAATCTGCCCAAAGAAAGACCATACATCCGATGCAAGTTGACTCCCACCTAATAGATGGTCAAGCAACTCAGAGAGGGAACGAGTACATCAGCAACACTTTGAGGCCAGGCGAATACCCCTTGCTTGAATAGTTGAGTCAACAGGAATAACACGATGAAATGCCCTCCAACCAAAAACCAAAATTTTGGTTGGCATAAAATTAACCCACACCCATCTCCACCACAAACGCGCAAGTTTCATTTTCCTACAGCAATCAAAAGCTGACTTAGTAGAAAAACATCCTTATTTTTTGGCACCCAAACCCAATCTGTCCAAACTGTCCGAAAGCCCAATCTGAAGCTCCTCCATTTTTCCATTCTCAAAGGACTAGCCAACCACATTTAAATCATCATGACACCTCCCTGCCTCAAAAAATTCCTTGACAGAGAAATAGAAAGGAAAATCATTAGATAGGAAAGACGAAGCAATGGGGCCCAAACGCAGCCAATTATCATAAAAGAAGTCTATTTCACCCTTACTGACTCGCCAAGAAGAATATTCCAAAAAAGAACTGATATTTTTTTAGAACTCTCCAAATCTTGGAACCTGACTGGCTATCCTTGACCTGCAGGAGATGTAAACTCTTCAAATATTTACCCCTCATGAAATCAGACTATAACGACTTTGCCGACGACATATTTCATAATTGCTTAAGTTGAAAAGACCATCATCTTATCAAGTGACCTTACATTATGACCACCCTCTAATAAAGGATAGCAAATAGACTTGCAAGATTTCCATTTACTTTTTTTTTTGCCGTCAAATTCACCCCAAAAGAAATCTGCCATAGCTTTTTCAATATCCTGTAAAATTGCTTTTGGAACAGCATAGCAGATAACAAAAACATTGGGATACTAGACAAAACATGTCTAATGAGAACTAACTTACCACCTTGAGAGAGAGATTTACTCCTCCACCAACCACCTTTATCTTCACTTTTGATCAGTGTTTTCAATGTCATCAACATGTCGCGACATGTCGACGATTTTGGAACTGTTGACACGAAATCCATGGGACATCGCTAGATTTCCCTTTGCCCTACAACACGAGGGAAAAACTATTTTTTTTTAACAAAATCCTATAAAATTACGAAAACATAAATAAATGGTTAGTAAAAGTTATAGGAAATATCTATCTACTTTAATTGGATGTATTACTTTTTGACTTTTTGTACATCTGGAGTCTGGAACTGACAACTCGACACTACAACATCAACCCTAAACTAATGGTCTTGATTAAAGGAGTGTTTTTTTTTTTTTTGCATGTTATTGATGTATTAAGGTGTATTTAGGCCTCAGTTCTGCTCATCTAGGAGTTGGGATCAAAATTCCATCAAAAAACTAAGATTTTCCTTAATTTTCCATTTTTTCCCCAGATGTCGTGAAATGTTGCAGGTCTTACCAATTTGCGACTTGTCTTGCGACATCGATATTGCAAACCTTGCTTTTGATATCAAGTTCTCAAACCAATGGATTCTACCTTTACATTAAAATAAAGGAGCATCCAGATAAGTGATGGGAAGATTTTTGTGAGAATAACCAGTAGCTTGAAATAATATTAATTCTGGAAATAGTTTCCTTTCTTGTCCAACAGAAAACAACTTTTAGAAGAGTTCACCTTCTGACCTGAAATACTGGAATATGTTTCAAGAAAACCAGCTAAATCTTCAATCGGAGATTTTCTACCGTTGAGAAAGATAATAATATCATCTGCATAAACAAGATTAGTAACAAGATGACAGCCTCTAGGGGTAGAGTAATAACAAATCTTACCATGTTCAAAACAAGAAGTGAGCCCTTTACTCAGAACCTCAGCTCCATTAACAAAAAGAAAAGGAGACAAAGGATCACCTTGTCTCAAACCTCTACTAGAGGAAGAGAAACCCTTGTAGACACCATTCAGAATAATCGAGAAAGAATTATTCAAGACACCCCGAAATCAGCTGAATAATCTGATCATTGAAACGAAACCTCTTTAGGACCGAGAACAAAAAATTCCACTCCGTCCTGTTATAAGCTTTTGCCATGTCTAATTTAATAATAACATTACCCCCAAAAACCTTTTTGCCCATCGTCTGAGTCATTTCCTGAGCCAAACATTTCATATCCCAATGCTAGGGTACTCTTAATCAAGAAATCGCAAATATGACTCTCACCCCAGCCCGTGGGATGGATATCCAAGCACGAAGTATTCAATGAATATATAACATAGCGGAAGCAAAATAATATGTTAACCACAAAAATCTTCTCATTCGTCCATGTCTTTATTTTCAGATATCAAAGTAAATAGTGTGAATGAAATGAATATCAAAAGGTCCAACTCCCCATGGAGTGGCCAAAGCTAATTAAATACATTGTCAAAACCAATAACATGTTCCATCATTAAACAAATAATGTGTTCATCCACATTGGGATCTCCACTCTTAATCAAGCCAAGCCAAGCCATGTCCTCACTAACCACCAGGTCCACCAGAAAGTTTTGCTTATAAAGTGTGAGCTACACTAGCCTGGTAAGAACATAAAATGAACAGTCATTGAGAATGGAATAGGGATAAATCCACTTTCCATTTGGTATCCAACATTAATTTAAATGTGTATTAAATGTATGAAATGTAATGCAAGGGTTCATTTCTTATGCATGCAATGTCATGATCATACACAAGACGACCATTATCCACATATAATCGTAAAAGCACAAGAACATGTAATGCAATGAATGCTGTTTGGTATTCGTATGGTGTATGCCCACTCCACTCATTAATCCCTAAGGTGTCTGTTGGACCATCTGGGCCAGTTGGCATTTGGACTTGATAGTATTCTGTGTAGGTACCACAGTTCTAGGGGTTTTCAACCCATAGGGCTTAATCCCCTATCCACTACTTTTTGATCACGGGATGTATTCGGGGTCTCACAGCCGCAACACAAATAGACCTTAGTGGCACATTACTAACAGAGTTACACTCAAACACAACACATCTGGACTATTGGGTTAGCTAGACCCGCATCCCTAGTCTTATAAGACTATCACATCACATCACTTGTCCAATAAGGACTCCAAGAGTAACACACTCTATGTGAACCTCAACTAGGCCACAATGCCTCACATTTCCACACATTGGTTCCTCACAAGGAATCTCAATGGTCAATGTGTCCAAGGCAACTCTGTATGTTTCCCTCCAATTCATGCAATCATTAATGCATGAAAGTAACCATCACTTGCTATATGAGTGCATAGTAGCAAACTATAAATACATTGTATAACAATGTTAACCAGGGCTAGAGTCCATCACATACCTCTATCAAAATATATATGAGTGCATAGTAGCAAACTATAAATACATTGTATAACAATGTTAACCAGGGCTAGAGTCCATCACATACCTCTATCAAAATATGAAGTATGTGTGCTGTGCAATACATTCTTTGTTCCAGAACATCTTAAACATAAGTATAATCAAGTGATACTCTTCATTCTATATGTTCATTGCATGATAGAACTATCCCCAAAAGATCACAAAGAAGTGCACACCTTTCCAAATTTTGGTAGACCTAAGGGTTTACCGAGGACTTCGGCAGCCTTGCTTCGGCTTACCGAAGGGTTTCGACAACCCTAACAGAATACACATTTTCTTCGGCAGACTCTCGGCAAACCAGTGGCTTGAGTCGAGACTGCCTAAAATCAAAAAAATCACTTCGGTGGGGTTTTAGCAGACCGAAGGGTTTGCCCAAACAACCTAGAAATTTCGGCAGCCAGTTCGGCTTACCGAAGGTGCTTGAACATGCATATTTTGTGATTTTTCCACCATAAATCCAATCACATCATACATATAAACATACCATTCATGCTCATATTCAAAATAATGTACAACCTAACCATTATACATCATTTAAATACATGTAGGATCTCTTACAACATGAATCACACGAATAACCCTAGTTTTCATCCCTTCAAACTTTCTCAAATTTGTTTGAAAATGATATATGTTATGTATTGAAACCCGATGTATCGATGGGTGTTATTATTTTTTTCGTAAAATAATTTGTCCAATTATCTATCCAAATAATTGGCCATTAATTGATGGTGATGATTTTGCACCTCCTGGCATTATTTGTGGATTTGATGTACTGTATTTATGCGTTGTGTTATTATTTATGCCATTAATGTTCATTATTCTTAAAATTTATGACATTTTATCACGTTTAGATTCATTTGAATTATGTTATGATGTATATGATATCCTTTATGTTAACAGTTGACACTTGGCAACATGCATACAATACTTCTCAATTTAGGGGTTTGTTGTGTGTGTGTGTGTGTGTGTATATATATATATATACGATATTCTGATATTTGTTTTTGGTATTCATCTCTTTTTAGGAATAAAAAAATTTCAGCACTAAATTCATGTATTTGGGGATAATATCCCCACTTTTCTCATTGACCTGTCACTGAGCCAACATCTCACCGGGCAGGCTTTGCGGCATAGGCATCGACATTTAAAACCTTGATTACTATTACCATCACATTCAAGATGATCATTACCTTTGTCAATGGTACCACCACCACCCTAGTTTAGTTGGTTCAAAACTATTTTCCTACTTTTGTCACTTCAGTTCAAACGTATGAAAGTGAACATTGCACATATTTTTTCAAGCCTGTTTTCATTTTTCTAGCCAAACAATTGAAAACAGATTGGAAAGTACATATTTTGCAGAAAATCAGATGATATAGAAGCTTTTACATTGAAACAAGCAGAACCTACGGCTATTATGTATGCAGTTTTTTGAAAGTTGCCCTTATTATAAGCATGGTGCTATATAGTAGACTCTTTCTCGACAACTTGATGATATTTTCTTACCAGCTATCTCGCTGGGGCTGTTTGTAATTGTGCGAGTACTATGATATCTGCTAATAGCCTGCATGGAAGTATGTTCATGTCTTATTTTCATGGTAATATTTGCTTCACTATTACCACTATCAAGGTTGCCAGAAGTTCACTTTGAGTCAAGACAAACCAATTCACCACTTTCTCCTTGTAAATGCGCCTCACAATAAATTTCTTTTACCTACTACCACATAATAGGGGGTTGGCGGACAGCATGGTTTTAAATTTCGTTGGCATGCCGGCAAAATTTCACTATTTTTCGAGTTGGTGGTACGAAATCTTGGTGTAATTCGCTAGATTTCTGCCTTTACACCATCTCGGCGAAATGTCACCGAAGTCGCCACATTTTGGCGACATTTCGCCGAGATGGTGTAAAATTTCGCACATGTCTTAGATATGTGCAAAATTTTAAGTCCAATTTCGATTTAAAAGGGGGGTTTCGTGGATTTCTCCCCATTTCGGCCACAAGTCCAAGAAACACTCCCCAAACTTCATTTCTTTCAAACAAAAAGGGTCTAAAACCCAAATTTCTTCTACTTTCTCTCTTATTTTGTGATTTGAAACAATC
>JAUPMG010000017.1:2159325-2169471 GCA_031762675.1 Pachysandra terminalis
TTGTTAGGTATATTTTAACCCCATCCATCATTTAAACCCTTAAAAAACAAAACAAAACAATCAAAAACCAAATTTCTCCAACCTGGCGAAATATTTCGCCAGGCTAGCGAAATATTACACCATGCCGACGGCATGCCGCCGAAATTTCGCTAGACAGATCTGGCGAAATGTCTGGCGAAATCGGCATTTAAAACCTTGGCGGACAGACATGAAAATGACCTTACTGGTTTCCATCCACTGGAGGTGTAAAGACTAGTTCCTTTGATCTTTCGTTTCCTTTTGGTTTGATATCCTGTTGTGCTGTTGCTCTTTCCTCAGAGATACAAATATTTTTGGATATCAAGTTAAAAAAAAAGATGAATTTGCGTGCGGCTGAGTTTGAAATTATCACTTCTCTATCATCTGTCATCATTATTTTAAAATTCTGATTTTTTCTTTGTACTTTTGTAGTGTATGGTCTGCTGCAGTTGATGCTCTGACAGCATTTATAAGATGCTTCGTTTGCACGACTGTGTCCACTGTAAATAGTGGTATCTTACTTCAACCAGTGCTTGTATATCTTAGCAGGTTCTTCACTTACTTTATATTGAAAGGATATCTCATTTTTGTTTTGTATTACTACTATAACTATTTCATGTTTAATTTTTTAATATTTTTCTTACTATTATCCTGTGGATCAAGAGTTCATTTTACTTATTTTTGCAAATTTAATCTATGGTGACAGGGGTTTATCCTATATATCATTATTATCAACCAAACAAATACAAAACATAAAACCTGCACTGGACCTTTTCATCATCAGAACTTTGATAGGTTATCAATCTCTTTCTGATCCCATGACCTATAAAAGTGATCACTCCCAACTTATTCAAATCTGCACTTCCCCTTTCAGGTAACCGGCATTTCTATGTTGACTTATATTTCCTAACTTAAGAAAATTATCATCCCCTTATTTATCATTTACTACGAGCATACTTCTAATTTAATTACTGTTCTTCATTATGGTTGGAAATAAAGGGATGCTTCTATATATGAGGAAAGCTCATGTTTGAGATTGTTATTGGACAAAAGAGATGCATGGTTGGGTCCTTGGATCCCTGGAAGGTAATCTCTTATGCTATTTCATTCTGTTAGTTACTTTCTATCTGTATTTTTTAGTCTCTTGTGGACTTTGCTAACTATTTAAAATTTTAATACATTCGCACAAAGTGAATGTTGGCCTTTGATCTCTTGAATATATAAATGTTCTTGGTTTTCCAATGGGAGTGAATATCCAGGGATTGGTTTGAAGATGAACTTAGGGCTTTCCAAGGTGGGAAAGATGGAGTGATGCCTTGTGTTTGGGAGAGTGAAGTCTCTAGTTTTCCTCAGGTGATAACAGTTCTTTCCTGCAGATAATTATGGAATCCCTTCACTTTGTTCCAGTTATTTTTTATATTTTTGTGCTAGATTATTCACCTGTTATTGGTCGTTAATGAGAAATAACTTTATTAGATAAGAAAGACAGCTGCAAAGAAATTAATTCTTCATCCATGGTGGAGGGAAGCAAAATAAGAATCACAGCAACAGCACAAATAACTCTTACCTCCTCATTCAACTGTTAGTAAAGGATATTGGCCCTTCCGAGATTGGAACCTAAGTTAATGATCTGTTCCTTCAAAAGTTATTATGTTACTTTCCTCCGAGATCTGTTGTTTTACTGATCAGTTCCACATGCGTTTCTCTCTCTCCCCCCTCCTCAAATTTCCTTGCTGAACTAGATGTCAGTCCCTTGACTTTCACTTTTTGTTTAAATACTCTATTAAGTGAGTACTGTCGTGATTTTGTTTGCTAACTCTGATAGGAGGAAAGTTTTATACATTTGAGAATTGAGACCTTCCTGTTTCTTTTATACATCTGCTACTTCTGCTTCTTTTTCTTCTTCATCCTAATATATATATTTTTTAATTTTTTTTTTTTGCCTAACTACCTTTCGGTAGTAAATACACTCGGTACTAGGTGGATGGGGGTTAGGCATACCCTTACATGTTTTGTTAGCAATCAAAACATTAAGAACATAATAGGAGGGGGACGTCAAAACCTTACCTCTTGGACTTGAAATAAATGTAAATACCAAGATCAGATATGTGAGGCATAAACTCCCCCAAAGAAAATGATGCCTATAATATTTCCCAAACCACTTTTTCAAGAAAAAGACAGCTTCTAGTATTCCGTAGAAAAATAGCAATATATGCCTCTCCAATCTCACCCTCCTCCATCTAACATCTCCTCTGCCAGTATTCCGTAGAAAATTAGCAATACATCCAAGCATTCCACATCTTTTGATCCTAATTCTAATATGATCTGGTATTAGTTTATCTAGGTCTACTCTAGTTATGCTAAGTCCATGTATAATTTCAGTTACCCCTGATAATCAAACATTCCCTAATGCGTTTGGATTGAATTAAGCTAAAAATCATCGAAGAAAATTCGAAGGTGGGTGGACCTGGATCAAACCGGTGCAAATGTGGACTGTTGTCCAAGCCTTAAGAAGATCCTTTATTGTTAATACACAAGCCTTAAGAAGATCCTTTATTGTTAATACACAAACGAAAACTTTTCTTGCCTTGATACCTGTATGCAGGGGATTTGTGATCATCCCCGTCTTCTTCTATAGGATTTTAAATCGTTATGGGTATGCATTGAAAACTTTTTTATTTGAAGTTCTGAGGGGGAAATAAGTTTTCTCTATCTCCTCATTCAAGAAGAAGGCAACATTCATTTAGTTGGTAACTTGATTTCTTCACTTCATCTGTATGTCAATAATTTTTTTGGTTAGATATGTGCATCACAGAAATGATTCAGAGTTGTGTAATCTGTCTGAAATATGGTTTTTGACAAATTAGAATTGCTGAATGTGAATTGCATTGCTGACCCCCTCTAGTTTATATAAGACATGATTGATCTTTGTTTGTTTTGTTACTTGTGTTACACTCAAGGTTTGCAATGTCGATGTCGCAAGACATGTCGCAAACTGGTAAGACCTTCGACATGTCGCGACATCTGGGGAAAAATGGGAAATGGATGTAAATCTTAGTTTTTTGAAGGAATTTTGATTCTAACTCTTAGATGAGCATAATTGAGGCCTAAATACACCTTAATACATCAAAACATGCAAAAAAAAAAACACTCCCTTAATCAAGACCTATTGAGCTGTCATTTCGAGACTCCAGTTCTACAAAAAGTGAAAAAGTAATACATCCAATTAAAGTAGATAGATTGTTCCTATAATTTTTACTAACTATTTATTTATGTTTTCATAATTTTGTAGGATTTTAAAAAAAAAAATTATATTTTTTCCCTCATGTCGTAGGGAAAAGGGAAATCCAGCGACTTCCCATGGTTTCTATGTCGCTGGATCAAAAAACGTTGACATGTCGCAACATGTCGACGACATTGAAATCCCTGGTTACACTATTGCTTGCAAATTCCAAAATATCCTAATGTTTTGTTTTGATCATGAAGCCGGAGACTATAAACAAGATGCTGGTGAATGAGATGCTCCTCTGCTTTGGAGTAATTTTTGCTTCTCAGGTAGATTGCTGCAGACAGTAATTTATACTTTGTCTAATTCTAGCAGTTGAGGTTGGTTCATATCTGAATGTTGCTGACTAAATCATACGTTTATATCCCAGGAAAGTAGTGGGATGCTTTTGCTTCTTAGCATGATTGAGCATTGCCTCAAAGCTGGGAAGAAGCAACCATGGCATGCTGCAAATGTCACCAATGCCTGTGTGGCCTTACTTGCTGGGTTGAAGGTATTTATTGCTATCAATCTTGAGATAATATACTGTATGTTGTTTTTGTCTGATATCTTGAGTCTATGAATATGTGTTCTTGCTTAGGCTTCGCTTTCTTTACGTCCCCAACTGTTGGCTTTAGAAGTATTAAGTTCAATCCAGGGTATCTTGCAGGTTAGTTGCATTTTAAGATACTTAGTCTAATTTCAATACTTTTTATTTACTTTCAACTCAAGATTTTATTTCTAGCATTGTTTTTCTCTATTTGATAGGATATTTTGGTGGAGGGAGACATTTGTGCATCACAACGTAGAGCTTCTTCAGAAGGCCTTGGTTTATTAGCTCACCTTGGGAATGATATATTCACAGCAAGGATGGTTAGTTCTACACTTTATAGTCCATCCGATAATATTAGTATAAAACAGAAACCTAGTGATGCCTGTGAAAAGGTGCGAGGAGGTGCATTTTGAAGGATCTAAAAGGGCCTGGATGGAGTCAATCAGATATGATTTGATTACTGATGATCTTACTGAAGATATGGTTATTGACATATTAGGATAGCGGAACATTTTTGTGTTGCCAATCCCAAGATAGGCATTTTTCTTTTATTGTTGTTGTCGTTGTTGTTATCCAGCAAATTTATTTTCTTAGATTAGTGCCTTTTGGAAAGCTAATAATTTTGTGATGTCTATTTGTATGTGAGGATTACACAATCTTATTGTTTTGTAATTTTAATCTCACAAATTCTAGTTTCATTTTTCTAATGTCTGCCGGTGTCTATATAATTCAAATTTTTTCTTGATTGCATTAGTTTAATGGTTTCATTGTTTTTCATGTTAAATAGATGCGATCACTGTTGGGAGATTTAACTGGTGCATTAGACCCAAGCTATGCTGGATCAATTGCTCTTGCTCTTGGTTCCATTCATCGCAGGTAAATTGTTAAGCTTCTATTATGATAGTTGTCCGCCTCAACTAATCTAGAGAGGGCTTTCTTAATTCACAATTTAAGTAAACAATTCTGGTTGTGTGCGTGTGCATGTATGTATGTATATATGTACATGTGTGTTTATATATTTGAGTTCCCTGTGCGTAGCATGCTGTTTGGATTGGAAACCATACTCATGTGCATCCCTATTTGCTGACACCTGGAACCTTTCTAGGCCCACCTAGAACACCTATCCAATATTTTTGGATGGTGGGTACTGGGTATCTCCATAAAAAAAATTGCCTTGATTTGATGTCCATATTCTTGCATTCTTTTGAAAGGGTGGAGCATGAAGTAGTCGTTATTCTAGAAGTGCACTCTTCTTATATTAGTGGTCATCCATTATTTTGGACATTAAAAGATGTCTCTTATTCAGATTTTGTAAATGATTGTGCTGTCTTGTTGCCTTTGTAGTTAGAGATTTGGGGGCTAGTATAGTGCTATTTTGCTCGCCATGTGTAGGTGTTCTGTTTACATAGAGCTCATCCCTTCTCTTTTTTTTATTCAACAATAACAACAAAATGCCATATTCCAACTTGTTGGGGTCAGTAACACGAATCGTGATCCCATTCTGCAAAACCATATTTTCGGTCAGATTATGTACTTGTATATCTTTTCTGATTGACACCTTCTTGGTCCTTTTTGGTCATCCTCTCATGCTCGTAGGTCCTTCAATGTGTACCCTTTCACAGCTTCTCAAAGTAGCTTCCTTACAACTTCATTTTACGTTCTCAAACTACATATTTCACTTAATTAAATTTACAATTTCATTGTACTGGTAAAAAAGGGTATCACTCAGTCATTTTAGTTTTGTATTTACTCCCTCTCTAGTTTTTCCGCCAAAACCATATCATCTGCAAATAGCATCATGGCAGCGCTTCTTAAATAGGAGTTGTCAATTCATCCATTACCGAAATGAAAAGATAAGGACGAGTGGTTGACCCCTGATGTAGATCTATTGTCACTAGAAACTCATTTGACTAATTTCCAACTATTATCACTTTAATTAGCTCTCCTTTATTCATGATCAATGTATCTGATTTGTACTCCTTTCCTACGCAGATTTCACCAGTTTAAATCTCTAGGTAATGTCTTATATGCTTTTTAAAGATGTATAAAACCTTATAGTCATCAGTTGTAGACAGTCTTGGCATAAAGCCAACTGATTTTTAGACACTGGGGTTATTCTTGTTCTTTGATTTACTCTTTCTTATAATTTTTATACTGACTCAAAATTTTAATTCCACGATAATTGGTATAATTTTGGATGTCTTCTTTGTTGTTATGTTTAGGTTCTATAGTGTTTCTCTTTTGTGTATTTGGCATTTTCCTAGTCTTGAAAATTTAACGTAACAATTTGGTCAACTAAAATGTACCAATCATTCTCATGCATTTCCACATTTTAGTTGGAATAACATTTGTTCCCAAGGCTTTTCGTATTTACATCTTAGTGGGCTTCCATTCAGTTTAGTAACTCTGATCCTATGAACATAGGTGTGTTCTTGTGTGTTCCTAATGCTTGAATGTTCACCTAATCTAGAGAACTTTCTACTTTCATCATTTAATAGTTTTCTGATAATATTCTCCATGCCCGTTTCTTTACTTTATTATTATTTTTTTTCTTTTAGAACTTCTCTATTTTGCTAAGTTCTCTTGGCTTTTGTTTCTTTGATAAATCTTAAAATAAAGCCGCTTCTTTTTAGCAATCTATTGATTCTTATCACTCTACCACAAAGTTTCTTTTCAGAGTTAAACCTGTAGACTCTAACAATAGCTATTTTCCCAGTCTTAATTTTTAGTACATATTAGGTATTGATTGAACGGTGTTTTTGTAATTAAACAACACAAACGATCCTAGATCTTTTCACCTTTATCCCCCAAAATCTTTCCTCATATCTTTTATCTCATCTATCTGTCTACTTTCTTCAAAAACATTCTTTCTATACATGTTATTTTTTAAAATTCAAAGAAGAAAATGAAGAAAAGATCAAAAAGGTTTTATCAATATTATAAATCCCATGAATGATAACTCATGTCAATGGATTGGATTTCTAATGATTTTTTTACGTTTCCCCTAAATGGTAACCATGCAAGATTATTTCAATGTCTCCACTATCTTGTTTCTTACTTTTTTGGTCGATTTAGAATTTAAGATGTCATATTTTCTTATTTTTGTATTTATTTCTTTTATGATTTAGTGCTTTGAATTTGCTTTCACTTTTTGTTTTGTATTTATAATTTATTTTATGTGTGTGCGTGCGTGCATATGGGGTTGTAGGCAGGTTTGCGTGCCTGCTTTGTGTGTGTCGTGTGTGTGTGTAGGTGTGCATGGTTTTCCGTACCACTCTAGTCTGGTCTGTACCGGTTGGTCCGTATTAGGACCGAACCTCAATTGTCCGGCCCCAAGTTGCGATACAAACAATGTATCAAAAGGTCATGTACATGCTGGTCCAGTTCAATACCAACAGGTACCTCGATTTTTTTTCGGTGATATAATGGACAATCCAGACTAGTCTCGGTCTGGACCGGACCGGTACCAACCGATACCGGCTGGTACAACTGGTCCATTTTTTTTTCAAAGTTTGATTGGACCGGAACGGTTGGTCTAGTACTTTTGTAGTAGACTCAGACTGGCTTGTACCGGTACAAAAAACCATGTGTGTGTGGGTGGTTAGGGTTCGAGAAGTATATTTACTTTGGACCGATCATTGAAGGATGTAATGTTCATTCGTCACTCGAAAATTGCTTGGAATACTCTTTTGAATAAAAGCTTGTATGCGTAGCTCCTTAATTCTAAGTACCTTAAGGGTAAGAGTTTAGCTGGATCATAATTATACTATTTCTTCTGCTATTTGGAAGTGCATTTTAATGGGTAGGGATTTTGTCATTGATAATTCGTTTTGGCATGCTGGTAAGGGGGAGATATCCTTTTGGTTTGATCATTGGTTACACCCTAATCCTTTGGTCTTTTATGCGGCAGATACTAATCTTATTAGTTCGGATGCCAAACTGGTTGATATGATGGGCGAGGAAGGTGACTGGAATATTTAGTTGATCAGAGCTCTTCTTATCCCTGAAGCTATGGATAGACTTCTTTCTACTAATGTGGTCATCACTCAAAGACCAGACATGTTGATTTGGAAGCCTTCTAAGTCTGGGAATTGTACCTCTCATTCGGCATGGAAAGCTATTCAGATTTCAGAATTCTGATGAGGGTTTATCTTGGACAAAGTTATGCTGGCATAAGGTTATTCCAATCAAAATTTGTTGCTTTCTTTATAAAGAGTAATGCACAATGTGGTTCTTGTGGATAGCAACATTCAAAAATTGGGTGTTAGCTTGGCTTCAAGATTTCAGTGTTGTGGCCATGAGGTGGAAACGATGGATCATATTTTTTCTACAGGTTATTTAGGATCAAGTATTTGGAATAACTTTGCACCGTTATTTAATATGAATAATCTTCGTGGTCAAAATATCAAGACAAAGCTCATCATTGGTTTGCAAATGGCCATGATTGATCTCAACTTGGTCAGCTCAAGGGTATTGTAGCTGCCTTTATTATTTGGGAGCTTTGGATTGAACGGAATACTCGCCTTCATGGAAACCCTCATAGACCCGTAAGCTCTATTATTATGAAAGTTAAATTTTGGTTACAAGAGACTTCTTGGTTGCTTAAGGTCAATTCCCTTCCTTTTGTGGACGATATTAGTCTTGATGCTTTTGGTGTCAAAGCTATTAGACATTCGGGCTCGAAATGTATAGCAGTTAAATGGTGGTTAAAGCCGAGATTTGGGACTGTGAAATTAAATATAGATGGGTCTGCTAAACCTAATAGTAGTGGTGATGGAGGCATATTTAGAGATTTTAAGGGCAAATTTATTTTTGTCTATGCTCACTATTATGGCCAGGTTAACAATGATTGCTGAAACTAGAGCCTTATGGGATGGTATTAGATATGCAAAGATGATGGGTTTTGGTAATATGGTGATTGAATCCGATTCACACGTTCTTGTTGAAATGGTTAAAGGGAACTTCAATTGCATTTGCGGCATGCTTCACTGGAATTATTTGATCTAAGCAGACATTCAAAATTTTCAAATAAGTCACATCTACAGGGAAGGTAACGCGTGTGCAGATGCTCTCGCCAATCATGCTTGCTCTTCTCAGATTAACTCAATTTAGTATGATCGTGATCATATGCCTGTCAATGCTAAAGCGGCTCTTCGAATGGATAGATTGGGGTTGCCTTTTATTAGGAAGACGTAGTTGGTTTTATTTCATTGTATTTAAAGAAGCTTCAATAGAAGGAGTTCATTTTATGCATTGTTTTATTATCAACTATCTTCACATGCATTTGTTTTGGGGTAAGGTTCATTATGTCCCCCTCGTGTATTTATTAATCTTTTTAATATAAAGGTCGGAGTCACTGCCTCAACTCCCCTCTCACCGTTAGACTGCCTCGAGGGCTAATTTGGCTTAGAGGGTATTAATTAAAAAAATAAATAAATAAAAAACTTAGACTAAGATAATATTAGAGAGGATGTATAACCAATAACTTTAGAAAAACAATAAGTTAGTATTAGCTAATAATGTTATATCTATTAAAATTTCGATTGAATCTAATAAGTTTTCCAAATGACAAAAAGAAGAAGAAATTCTAATGTGAAACATAATCCTCACACAAAAGATTCTAAATTTTTAAGTTTTTTTTTTTTCCATTTCTTTTCTGTTAAGGGGTTCGACTCTAGTCTATATCATTACTCAAAACTATTCCAATTAAATCTATGCTATTTAAATTTACCTCTGTTTAGAAACATTAAATTCTAATTCAATTTTGCCTTACTTAAATTGTTAACTTTCTTAAAAAGATGTTAACTTATCCAAATAACATTTCTATCATCTTTTCCTAAAATGTCTCATGTATCTCTCGCCCCTCATACATATATCTTTCCTCCTTATACATGTGACTTCTTGAACCGGTGACATGCTTTGCTAAGGAAGGAGGGCAGTAGTGCCCTTACAACTAGGTATTGTATTCTTGTTAATTCGAAGGAACCAAACTGACTATCGTTAGCGTTCTTTCAATTTTGGATTTTGTACTCATATGGAGACATTGGTTATCACTAAACAAATCCATGGTTTGGTGGTCAGACCTTAGTTTGAACTATACCTATCAATTGGAAATGCTACCCCTCATATTTTTGCCAAAGATTGATGCATAGATGATGCACGTTTATGTTAATGACATGCCATCATGGTTCAAAATATCGTATCGAGGTAGCGTATCGGTCGGCTCGAAAACTGATACGTATCGAGTATCGACACGGATACGCTGGATACGCCTGTAAAAATCACGGATACGGTGGATACGCAAGGAAAA
>JAUPMG010000017.1:2169571-2181451 GCA_031762675.1 Pachysandra terminalis
TTATCGCGCTTATCGACACAGTATCGCGCGTGAGGGTCGATAACTTGACCTTATCGCGCGATACGGCATTTTTTTTTTGTATCGTGTTTTACAGGAAGTTATCGTATCGACCTGGTCGATACGCGATACGTATCGCCCGATACGCGATACGATACGATATTTAGAACCATGCATGCCATATAAGAATGTAACTTTGTTGACTTCTTTTGTAGTGGACTATGAGAAACATCGATTAGAGTCTCTTCAGAGATTTTGTTTTAAAATGGAAATGGATGGAAGAGATTATGTAGACAATTGATAGATCATTCTTTCTTTCCTTTTCTGTTATGCGTTATAGTTTATATTTCTTTTTATATTATATTGATTTATTTATTTCATTTTTACTGATTTATTTTTTCTTTTATCTTTCTTTTTGTTGTGTGATCTATAGTTTAGGGTTCTCAAATTTTTAATTACTTTAGGGTTCTTTCGTTTTTCCTTTTCTATATTGTAATTAGTGCATGTTTGGGCATTGTTGGTGATAAACTTTACTTGTGTGTGTATTGGATTGGAGACATGGTTTAAAATGTCTTATTTATCCGTCGATATGGTCGATACGTATCTTATATTCACTCTGTCGGCATGATACATAAGTGCATTTTAGGATATGTTAATTTTTACATGGTATCAGTCGTTACATGTAATATATCGACCATATTGGTCAATACAACTTGTATGTTACAAGATATCGACCAATACACTAGATACAACATTCATTCCTTTGTTCGACTCTCCTTTTATCCCTAACCAAAAAACCAAACTCTGCTGAAGTACAACCAATTTCATCCCAAAATCTCCTTAGTTGATTGACAACATCTATTTGGAGCTTAAAAGCATTATTCCTCTTCTTGCAATATTTTCTGAGGTATGCATTCTAAGAGTTTTGGAATCTTATTACATGGATCTATGGATTTTTGGCTGCCCATTTTTCAAGAAATATGCAATGTTCTTATAGATCTTTTGCAAAATAATAAACTAACTTTTTTGCAAGAAACGTATTAAACAAAATTGTTTTGACCAAAAGTTGCTACATAAGATTAATCTAAGGCTGATCTATTAGCTTAATAGATTAATTGTAATGTTTGAAAAAATAATGTTTGGATATAAAGTAGTTTAATATTTTTAAATAGACGGTGCAATTGTTTCTATATATATATTTTTTAAATAGAAGTACACAACGTCATCCTAGATTAGGTTTTATACTTGATTGATCATATATTTTGTATCTTAAAAATAAAATATCATCCTGTGACAAATATTATGAATTTATAAGTTAGTTTATATATATAAACACCCCATTCCATGAGAGATGAATATTTTTTTAACTATTTATTAGTTTATGTGATATATTATGACTTTCCTTTATACTTATTGAAGGTTTTTAAAAACTTTCATGTGCCTGCGCACGTAGCTTTTGGTTTCCACGTTAATATATGTATTAGATGTGTAGGTGTACCATGTTGAAAATATGTCAATTTATCATATTTTTAGCTTATCTTTACATATAAGGTAGTCTTTTTTTATGTATCTACTATTTTCCTTGCGTATCCACCATACCCATGATTTTATAGTGTATCCACGCATGTCCAATACGTATCCTTTTTTGGGCTAACCGATACGCTACCTCGAGAAGATGTTTTAAACCATGGTTGGAGATAACCTTTACTTGTCTATGTATTGCTACTACATGAAGGCAAAGGGCAGTATTCCTTGATGGTTTTTTTTTTTTTTTTTTTGATAATTTACGATTGCATGATAGAAATGAAGGAGCAATGTACAAGTAAAGGAAAAAACAGCTGCCCAGATAGGCAGCAAGAAAAATAAAGGAAAAAAGATAGTAAACAAGGAAAAACAAAAGCCAAAAACAGCCACATCCTAGCCTCCGAGCACCTCCTTAGACGGGGGGCCGGAGAACTGCCCATCCCTCTCAACGCCCCTCTTAGCTAGAGCATCAGCCAGCTGGTTCACCGTCCTCGGGATATGAGAGAAGGAAATGCGCAATCCATCACATAATGAATGAGCCAGCCAAATCAAGTGTGAGTATCTCCAAGGGCATCTCCCAGAACTCATCATCCAAGAAATCACAGATTTTGATGGTGTTGATTACCATCATAAATCCTTCACAAACTTTGTAGCATTTTTATTAGTTCCTACTACAGACAATTGATCTTTGTATGTGTTTCAGTTCTTCAAAGCCATTTTTCGCTCTGAGCTTTCAGCACTAATGAACAAAGCAATGATAGAAGAACTCAAGACAATGAAATATGTAATTTAGATTGCTCCTATCAGCATCTTCTGTATTGGAATATCCCTAAACAAGGTCTCCCTCCTTATGCTACCCTTAGCTAGGATGGTAGCCATGCTCTTAGTTACTTTTGGAATCTTAACGAACGAGAGATTCTTCAAAGAGAACATAGAGCAAGCTACCTAACTACGCGAGAAAGGAAAATGTTTATTTCTTATCCAAAGAGATTGTAGTGATTGTGCCACCTAAACAATGGTATAGTGTTGCTGATAGCTCCCTAACCTCCCTAAAACCTCTCACTGGAGCGTATGACTTTGTTTTGGTTCAATATACTTCTCCTGTAGGCCTATGTAAGCATCAATTTTGGTTTCGGAATGTTTTGATGAAACTTTCCTATCCTTCGTAGCTTTCTATTGCCCAAGGATGATCCATTGAAATTGAGTTTGGACGTTCCCTCGTCAGGGTATGTCCAAATTGAGGAAATACTCAAAGATGATATCGAATTCATCATTAATGTCAATTCTTTTGTAGATAGAAATATTCAATCCTCTAATTATCTCGGAAGCATAAAACCCAGTGAGAAAGCATGACCATTATTTTCTCATTGATTGACAACACGCTCTAAACCATATTCTTCAATACTCTTCTTCCTCTCGCCCCATAACACCCAAATGATTGCATGTTTGAAGCGTCTACTTAGGAATCCATGTATTTAACCTATTCCCTCCAGATGCCACTAAACAACATTTGACAAATATTATGCAACACGGCCCAATTAGTCACAAACGTATTGACGAAACGATCCTTCACCTCCTAGGCTATGCCTCAATGCAGAAACAGCTGTTCAACTGTCTTTCCTTGCCTCTTACACATAATGCATATCTAAGGAGCTCCTTGCCTCGAATGTCATACTCTTCAAGGGAACCATTGTATTCCAAACTTGGGTTGTAGGAAACAGAAGTGGTAGTTTGGGGATATATTTACGACGTTAGAGGAAAATATTTTACGCAATAGTTGCGAGGGTAAATAGGTGCCAATTTATAGTCTGGCTCATTATGTTCGATAAAAACATGCTTCATAAACTCAAACAATGACACTTGTTCTAAGAACTCGGCCAGTCTAAGATCCTGTTTGAGAGGCAGGATCCATGCCGATCCATGCTCAAATCATGATAAGATGGCAAAAGCAATTGTGGTCTTCTTAGTTGAAATGTAAAATCTATGAGGAACTTAACAAACAACAAGGTTTCCTCCAACCACAGGTTTTTTCTTGTAAAGAGTATTGGATCCATAACCAAGACTATAGTACGCATGTGGGAACTGAATAGAGGGAACAATTCTCGTATACGTTCAAAGGACAAGATGCAAGATCCTATCCGAATCATTAATACCCTCCAATTTTTTATGAGTGCCATGCTTACTTTTGATGACAATATTGTAAAAGTTTTCATTATGTACAACTTCCACAATCACTTACCTAGAAAAGCCAAGTTTCTAGCCCAAACATTCCCCAAGTTTAGGCCATTTTGCTTCCTATCCCTACAAACTATAGCCAAGTTCACTAAATGATGTCTCTTAAATCCATCCCTCCCATAATAAATCTCGCTGAATCTTCTCAATTGTATATGCTACCCTAACTTGGATCTTTAAAGAAAAGGGGAGTATACCAGTAGGGTAGCCAAGCAAGCTTTTACTAAAGTGATCCTATCCCCTAAAGAAAAGTTATTTCACTTCCATTTGGCTAACCTTTTGTCAAAAGTTTCCACTATGGGTTCCCAGATGCTCTGCCTATGAGGGTTGTTACCAAGGTTTTCAATTTTGATTTCGCTAAGGGGGGGAAATTTCCCCAAATATCGTTGAAATGGCAGAAATTTTCTCGAATTTGGAGAAATATTGGGGAAGAAAAGAATTTTAATTCGAAACTTTTTTAACGGTTTAAATGGGAGTAAAATGCACCTAAAATACCTAAAATATGAAAAAACAATATGCATACATAGACGTTAATACATATATAAGTAACTACAGATGTGCGCACCCTGTAGGGAGAATCGAGCGAATTTCCCTTAATTTTGCCGACCCCAACTAGTTGGGATAAGGCATATGGTGATGATGATGATGACTAGTTGATTACAATTCACTTTTTATCACAATTTTTTAAATGTTTGCATTATTTATGCATAATATATAATTTTTATAATATTATGTATTATTTAATTAATTTTTTTGAATTAAAAATGAAAAGGGGAAATGCAGTAAATTTCTCCATATTTTGTGTCGCTAGACTAGAAAATGGAGATATTTTGCCGGCATGCCGGCGAAATTTAAAACCATGGTTGTCACCAAGGGGAAGACCTAGATATTTCAAAGGCTACTCTTCGATGCTACATTCCGAACGATCAGCTTGAGATGGAACTTTCACACAAATTCACCTTGAGCCCCAAGACCAATATTGTCACATCATGTCGCCTCGCTACTTGTGGGTGGGGGACACGACATTGCGGTCGAAGTTGGTACAATGATTTTTCCACCACGTTCCTCATGGCATCGTCATGTCTCGGCATCTTTTTCCTCAGTAATTGGAATAACATACTATTTTCAAGTCGCAACGTTTGAGGTAATGGTGCAACAGTTTCGTGGTTATGAGTTGGTTGATGAAGTTTCATGGGGGATTTTTTTTGACACTTCCCTACAAATTAAGATTCTTGCGTTGGCATTTGCAGTGGACTGCCGAAGTGATTGAATGAAGCTTATGTTGTAACATATGATAATATTCTGATTAAATATTCTGAAGCCTGGACCTGATCGGCTTATCCAAATAACGAACCATAACAATCTCTCATCTTTCTTTTTGACCTTTGGACTGGTTAACAATGAAATTGGAGCAAATCAATGAGCATCAATAAAATCTGGTAAAATCTTGTAAGAAACCAGTGTGTATCAGCTTGGTTTTTGCAATACATGTTCCACATCAGGATTTTGAGGACCTGCCTAGGCCGGTCCTATATAGTGTTGCAATACCAGGAAAAAAAAAAGGCAAATCAAAATACCGACCAGTACTGGTATGTACTGGTCCTGACCAGCCAGTCCAAGCCATTTTAGACCAGTATGTACTGAGAGAGAGCACTTACCTGTCACCCCTTCTTCGTTATGGATGGAAATGCATCATGTTCAGTCTGGTTCCAAATCCTGTTACAGAAAGTGAAAAACCCTATTATCTCTCATAGTGTGATTCAATGAGGCAGACAAAATAATAATAATAAAATAAAAATGTAGTTTTTTTATTTTTATTTTTTAATTATTTTTTTCTGTTTTCTGTTATGGTATGGGTTGGTAGATTTATGATAACTTTCACTCCTTGGTAGTTCAATGAATGTAGACACATTTGTGCAACAGTTAAAATATTTTCTATGACGTCCAGGTAAATTATTTTCTATGGTGTGTATGTTAAAAATTATTTTGTTTTTTGGGTATCTTGCCAACTTTAAGCAGATTTAATGTTCTAGGAAAACTTGTTAAATTGTAGATTAATTTGATTCAGTATCTCACAGCTGTGCAATGTATATCATATTAATACAGGAAACATTATTACAAATTTCAACCTGATTTGTTATATGCAATCAAATATTCCAAGTTGGCATTTTCAAGTTATACCATTCCTTCCAAATTTAATTTCTTTCATAGAGGATTTAATATCAGCCATATCACATGCAGTGCAGGAGGAATGGCTCTATCAACTTTGGTGCCTGCTACTGTGAGCTCAATTTCTTTACTGGCTAAAAGTACAAATGCTGGCTTACAAATCTGGTCTCTGCATGGTCTACTTCTGACAATTGAAGCTGCTGGCTTGTCCTATGTGTCTCATGTTCAGGTAATTTAGAAAACTTGTGAGACATTATACTCTTTTTTCGTTATCCTCTTTTTCTATATATGTTGTTTGTCATTTGGTTTTTATTCCATAATTCCAATGATCAGTCTGTGTGGTTCCCATGTCTATGTCGTTGACATCAATTTCTTCTCATTTTCCTTCTTACATCAACTTAAGTTGCAGCCAGCTTCCCTACTAATTCTATTAATATTAGCTTGAATAAACCGAGATATTGTAACACTAGCTGTCCGATTGTAGGAAGCAGCCAGGTGTTGGTAAGGCTGAGGCCCTTTGGGAAATGAATTTTCTGTCGGTGGTGGTTGGATCAAAAGGGATTGCAGAGAGACTTCCCCCTGAAGTGCGATATTATGGAACGTCTTTAGGAAGAGAACCTATAGGTTGAATCCTGCAGAATCTTGGTTAGTGGGCAATGGTTTTTTGCTGGAGTAAAGCTTCGTTTGGATGTTTGGAGAAATTGAGTAGGATTACTTTGCTTGTTTGGTAGTTCGAGTATATGATGGATTAGATTTCATGGTATTCTGTTGCATGTTTTGTCCAAAGATACTTAGCAGGTTCCTGGGTATGCTTGCCGTGGGTATGTAGTTGTAGACGGCCTATTGTTGAAATAGGCCCAAATTGATGTTGATAGGGTTTTTATCTAATTGATATCCAAGAAGGATTCCTACTAGGATTTGATTATGGAAGGTAAACATATATCTTCGTATTGGGGTCAAGGATGGATCTGGTATCTGGTGGAGCAGGAAGAGAGGTTATTGATTATCCGTCATTGATTAGCAAACTTCCAGTGGCTTCTGGAGGAGTAGCTGAACCAGGGGTGTTGTCTAGAGTTTGCACTCAGGTGGAGATTGGAGGTTCTCAGGCTTGAGGGATGTCTAGGCGAGAGGTGGCAGCTTGTTGTTGGTTGAGGTCTAGCCCTCTTTTCCCGCAATTTCGAATTTTGAATAAATCACTTCCATGTAGATCTAATGCTCCAAAACCTCAGGGATTCATTTCCCTCGTTAATGTGGCAGATGTGATGAGAATGTTGGAGGAATTAAAGGTTTCTTTTACTTTTCAGGAATTGGATTTTGGGGTAGTGGATTTAAGGTTGTAGGAGAGTTATGAAGTTTGACTGCAAATGGATTGGTCATACACTCATACATTCTTTTAGTAGGATTTTCGGTAGTGGTTTTATGGAATAGGAAAGTGGTTGAACTGAAGGATTCTCATTTTTTTTTATTACGCCCCTTTTTGAGTTCTGTGCTACTGGTTTCGTATGGTGTTTTTCTGCTATTTATAGTCCTGCAAAAGCTGCGTTAAGGGAATTTTTTTGATGGAATTGGAAGAAGCTATTAGATGGTGGAAGGTTCCTTGGTCGGGAGGAGCAACTTCAATCTCTTCAGGTTTTCTAATCAAACGGGTGGTAGGAAGTATTCATGTCAAAATCTATAATTGGAATTTAGGATTTTAATAGAAGCTTTAATTTAACTAATCTTCCTTAGAAAGGGGCTTCTGTCACGTGGGGCTATGATCAGGTGGATCCTATCTTATGTAGACTTGATCAGTTCTTAGTTTCTACAGATTTGATTTTTCTTTGGACTCGTACTATACAAGAAGCATTGATTAATCCCATTTCCGGTAAAAAAGCCTATCTGGCTTTGTCATTTTTTTTTTTGTCGCAATAATAAGGATCTATTAAAATTTGTAAAGCTTGGCTGCTGGATGCAGATCTCAAACTTCTGGTGGAGTAATCAAAGGTTGGCTAGTTTTTATACTCAAACTCAAAGCCTTGATAGAAATATTAATTTTTTGGAACAGAGGATCATGTAGATGCTATAATTAAAGTTCTAAAAGTGAAGACTTCTTATTTTGTGGGCCTCTTTGAGATGGGTATTCTAGGTTTTAACAATGTGGTGACGTGGGAATCGTTTAAGGATGATGGTTTGTGAAACAAGGAAGAGACAAGTTGGTGACAGGAGTCCATAATTGATTGGCTACTTGAGGAAGATAAAAGTACCAGCTTCACTTTTTGTGCCTAGCTCAGAATAAGGAGAACTGCATCACTAGTTTGAAGGTGGAGATAAAGTTCTCTTTGTGGAAGAGATGATTAAAGCTGCGATTCATAAGTTTTAAGCTCAGTTGTTTTCAGCGGACAGGGACTGTAGACCCACTATTGATAGAATTGTTTTTTCTTAATTGGAAGTTGGACTGGTTGCTTTGTTGGAGTCTCCCTGTATAGATGAGGTTTTTTTGCTTTGAATTAATGGTGATAAAGCTCTTGGTTGTGACAGTTTTTCTTCTGCTTCTTTCAAAACTTAGTGGGAGCTGACTGGGGAATCTCTTGAGATTGCTTAGCGAGTTTCATAGTAGGGGTGTTCTTGATGTAGGTCTAATGCTACTTGCATTTTTCTCATCCCTATGTGGTTTTCCTTTATAGTAAGAGCACTGATATTATGTTAACACGTAAAGGAAGGGTCTTGTATGTACGATCAATTTTGAGATAGTGTATGACCATGCAGATAGAGATTTTTTTAGTATTTGCTAAGAATGATGGATTTTGGGAAAAATGGAGAAAATAGATTGATGCTTGTGTTTTTTCCTGTTCTTTCTCAGTGTTGGTTAATGTTGTTCTGTCGGAGCGCTTTCATAGATCTTAGGCAAGCTGATCAGCTCTTGCCTTATGTATTTGTCATTGTGGTTGAAGCTTTCAGTGATTTATGCTTAAAGGCGAAGCAATTATGGTTTATTTTAAGCATCAGGGTTGGTCTCTTGGTCTGGTATTAAATTTCGTTTCGAGGTAAATTTTGCACATTTGCAATGAGGAAATTTTGGGGAATTTTTACTATTTCGAAATATTACTCATAAAAAGTTATGCACAAGAATTTCTTTATTTATTTTTGATGAATAGCCAACAAATTATATTAAAAGTGAAGAACTAGGATGGAAATACATAAGAGCCCGACGCCTAAGGTGGGCACCAGGACAGAAACACAACAAAACAAAGAACATAAGGGAAAAGAAATACATCAGTAACCAAAGAAATATCATGTCGGCACACCCCAACCTCGGAGCGTAGACTAACAAGCCACCGATCACCATCATCCTCCATCTCCAGTCATCTCTGCTGTCGGAAAACCCACAAACATAACATCTGTCACTACCCCACCTTTGGCTAACCGATTGGCCATGCTGTTACCAGCTATGGGAGTATGCAAAAGTAAGGCCTGAACCAATTCGCCCAAACGTCGTACTGTCCTAACCATATGAAGAAACCTCCACGGGCAACTAACCAGGCCCCTCATCCAAGAAATCATAGACGCTGAATCCCCCTCAACCAACACCTGACTAAGACCCATCCAAACTACCTCCCTGCCTCCCAAGAGAAAAGCCAGTAACTCGGCCCTCAAAGAATCACCTACCCCCACCGGCCTTGAGAATGCATGAAATACATGAAAAATAAAAAAAACTTAGAAATATGAATGGAATCAATGTTTATGCATTTGTAATGCATACACAATCATAATTTACACCTTTGTGCTTCTTTTTTTTTTTTTTTTTGTAATTAAAAATTGTAAAAGAAATGATAAGGAACAATCTATCTACTTTAGATTTATAACTTATGAACTTTTTCATGCTTTTGTCTTATAGCTTGAGCTTCATTTGATTTATGACTTACGATATTGAATGACTTTTATAATTTATATCATATAATGTATGATTGTATTCATGTTGACAGTGATTACTCGATTAGTACTACTTTACTTGCTAATCACATATTTGTTGAAAATTTATGTGCTTGTTGCTTAATTGGATGTATTACTTTTTGACTTTTGTACAACTGGAGTCTGGAACTGACAGCTCGACACTACAACATCAACCGTAACCCCCCTCAACTAATGGTCTTGATTAAGGGAGTGCTTTTTTTCCCCCCTCATATTTTGATGTATTTTGGCCTCAATTATGCCCATCTAAGAGTTGGGATCAAAATTCCATCTAAAAACTAAGATTTCCTTCAATTTCCCTCACATTTCCTAGTTTTCCCCCATGATGTTGTGACATCTCGCAGGGCATGGCCCTGTGACATTTCTTGCGACGTCGACATTGCAAACCTTTGATACATTAACCTGCCTCTCTCCAAATCCTGGGAACCACCACTGCTCTAATAAAGCACCCACCTCATCTGGTATGACCCACCTAATCCCCAACTGACGAAGAAAGAAAGTCCAAACATCCCTGGCCATTGAACAATGGATAAGTAGATGAGCTGAGCAGGTTCGGATTTAAGTGGGAGGTCGTGGCGGTGGGTTGCTGCGCAAGCCTCCTACTTGGGATTAGTAGGGCCTAAGGCCCGGACACCCAAGTTATCAAAAAAAAAAAAAATGAAGCACATATGGGGCAAAAGCGCGCAAGACGGCCATCTCCTTTGAAGGTGATCAGAAGTATTAATCTTATAAAGGAGTGTAGACCAAACAAATACTTTACTCTAGGAGGAACAAAAGGTGTCCAAACACGACGATGAGGAAAAGATTGAGGAAACTCCGAATGAGGCTAAATAACAGAAAAGAATGAATTCACTGAAAAGACACCACTGCTACAGGGGATCCAGATACTATGATTCCTAACGTCAGACATAATAAATACAACCCCAGGTCAACAAAGAGAGCCCCTAACTCCACCAGCTTCGGGGGATACAGACCTCGCCGGAAACCTAGATTCCAAACGAGGCCAGAAGCAGCCAAGAAAGGACCTCAGAAATAAGAGCATCTCTATAAATGTCCACACGGAAGAGACGGGCGAAACGGACCGCAAGAATGAAGTTGCCCCACCTCAAATCGTATCAAAACCTAATCCTAAGCCCATCCCTAATACCGAAACACACATGACTCGAGAAAATAAGGAGGACCTTCAAGACCTCTTTCCAGATATTGGAGCTGGAACATCGGGAAGATGGATTACGGTTCCACCCATTAGAGTGAACACCAAATTTATTCTGGACAACTTTCCGCCAAAGGCCTCTCTTTCCTTACTGAATCTCTAAAGCCATTTCCCCAAAAGTGATGTGTTAACGCAAGCGATGTTCCCCAAGTTAAGGCTTCCCTCTTTTGCCTGACACACCAACTCCCATCTAACCAGATGGCATTTCTTATGTCTCCTACCCTCCCACAAGAAGTGTCTTTGAAGCTTCTCCTGGCACTTCACAATCCTACAAGGGGTTATAAAAAGGGACAAATAATAAACTGGGATGTTAGCCTAGGCGGGCATTAAATTTAATTGAAATTTAGTTACCGTTTGAAAAGGGAAAAGTTCCTTAATTTGGGTAAATTTAAAGCCATTTTCTTCTCTACATGGATAATGTTTTGTTTTATCTAGATGTGTCCAGCGAAGAGGAAGCCAATTTTCAAGTATTGTTAAGTTGCTTTGCGGAAAAAGCATATTAGCCGGTGTTTTCTTGGAGGATTCAGTTTCAAGTGGGAAAGTTGCTGTTTTGTTTGGGGGTAGTCGGATTCTTTCATGTTATTTTATCTTGGGGTTCCTTTTGGAGTTAGAATTTCATTAGTAAATATTTGGGACTTGTTCATTATAAAGATGGAAGGTAGGTTGGCCTCTTTGAAGAATCTTTTCCAACTCTTGGTGGGGAATTGACTCTTATCAAGAGAGCCTTAGCAAGTATTCTCAATTATTTTGTGACTTCTCTTAGAATGCCAAGGAAAGTTGTGAGATTGGTAAGGTTG
>JAUPMG010000017.1:2184651-2199498 GCA_031762675.1 Pachysandra terminalis
TCTCACAACAGAAATATGTTCAGGATCTACTGAAGGAGACAGGGATGTTGGGATGTAAACCTGCGGTCACACCTATAAAGCCAAATCACAACTTGGGAAATCCAGAAGAAAAGGAACCAGTTGATAGAGGACTCTACCAGAGACTCGTTGAGAAACTTATCAATCTCATGGTTTTAAATTTCGCCAGCATGCCGTGGCATGCTATCGAAATGTCACCATTTTCCCCTTGCATCGAAATATCGGCAACATATGGGCAAAATCTGGCGAACTTTAGGTGAAGTTTTGCCAGACACACCTTGGCGAAATGTTTGGCGAAATTGAAATTTGAAACCTTGATCTATCTATCACACACGCGGCCTGACATTGCATATGACGTGAGTGTAGTGAGCCAATTTATGCATTCTCCACTGAAGCCTCACTTGGATGCAGTCTATAGAGTTTTGAGGTATCTCAAGGCAACACCTGGGAAAGGAATCTTATTCAAAAAATGAAGCGATCTCAAGCTAGAAGTCTATATTGATTCAGATTGGGTAGGGTCTGCTGCAGACAAAAGGTTTACAACAGGATATTGTACTTTCCTAGGAGGGAACCTTGTAACTTGGAGAAGGAAAACAAAAAAACAGGCTGTAGTAGCTCGTTCAGTGCAAAAGCAATGGTGCATGGAATTTGTTAACTTTTGTGGATAAAGATCATCTTGGCAGATCTCAGAGTTGATATTGGAAAGCCTACTGTCACGCCCTGGCATGAAACACCGTAAAATCCCTCATTGGGCCCAAAAGTGGGTAGATAAACAGTAAGACCCATTAGACAGTTATTCTTTGAGGACTTTCTAGAAAAGGTCCTTTAAGGTGGTGCCGTGGTGGAAGAACTTTCTAGAAAGGGGCTTCCTAGAAATGTCTTTTAAGAAGGTGGAAGGACTTTCTAGAAAGGATTTTATGGGTGTTGAAGGGAGAATAATGTGGAAGGTTCTAGAGAAAGATCTAGAACTATCCTTAGCCATTGGGTTTATTACACTTATTTTAATCTAGGCCATCCATTGTAATTCAAGGGCCTATATAAAGGGGAGAGCCCCTCATTTCAAAGCAGTTCAGAAATGATAAAGTCCTTTGAGTAAGGAATATAAGTTCCTTCCTAAGTTACTTCTTGTGTTCTCTTTACTTCTAGCCTTCAAGGCATTGTAGGAGATAGGCTGACTTGTGCAACAAAGGGTTAATTGAGTACAAGTGCCGCACGGTTGGCTTGGAATACTCCAAGGCCGTGACACTATGCTACTTTATTGTGACAACAAAGCAGCTATTAATATAGCACACAATCCAGTCCATCATGACAGAACCAAGCATGTGGAAATAGACAGACACTTCATAAAAGAAAAGCTTGACAGTGGACTAGTATGCATTCCCTATGTGCCTACAACACAACAACTAGCTGACATCCTCACTAAAGGACTTCCAAGTGCAGTATTTGTTTAGGTCAGTAACAAGCTAGGATTGCAAAATATCTTTGCATCTTCTTGAGGGGGAGTGTTGGCAGATTTGGTGTATTTCCAGCTAGTTGATTTTCTTCCTTCACTATAAAATTGGAACATGCATGAGGCAACTATACTAGTTGTCTACCCATCTACAACTGCTCACTTCATGTTTCAATGACTGTCAATATTCTATATTTCTATTATGTTTATATATTTTTTTTTCTTTTTTATAATTTATAGGCAACACTCATCCTTGCCATGGACATTCTATTATCTGAGGAGATTGGAAGGGTTGACCTTAGGCAGGGAATAGGACACCTTATAAATGCTATTGTTGCTGTTCTTGGTCCTGAACTTTCCCCAGGCAGTGTCTTCTTTTCACGTTGCAAGGTATTGTGTGCATAAATTGCCTGGCATTTGAAACAGTTGTAATCCTCTTCTTCTTGTGTTACTGCTAGTTCATGGTTGTATAAATTTAATATCTCAAGTTATAATGTGTTGGTCTTCAGTCTGTTATTGCAGAGATAAGCTCTGGGCAAGAAACTTCAACACTTCTTGAGTATGTCATCTCCCATTCAGTCTTGATATTGTATTTTGTGTATTCTCAAACAGTTAGATCTGATCCATGTACAAAAGATACAAGCTGAATATATTCAAGGCTCTTTTGCCTATTTACAAGAGTTTTCATTGGAGATAACTGTCCCTTACATTTTGATTTTACAGGAGTGTCCGGTTTACGCAACAGCTTGTCCTTTTTGCGCCACAAGCTGTTTCTGTGCATTCACATATGCAAACACTTCTCCCAACTTTGTCTTCCAGACAGGTTCTGTTGCAAGTCCTGAGGTTAATCACTTTAAACTTTTTGTATTTATTTTTTAATTAAATATTTCTATTGTAAAACAGCCGACTCTAAGGCATCACACTGTTTCCACTCTGCGTCATCTCATTGAGAAGGACCCGGTAAGAAGCTAATAATTCTCTTACTTAGCATTGTTTTGCATCTTTCTAATTATTTTTTGAGTTAAAATATCTATTTTGGTAACATCTATATGTTCAGTAACCAAGTAATGTTTGAACTATTTCATATATAATAACTGCTTTTCCTTCTGTTTGAGGTTTTATATATCGTTGATAAGTAATTGTAAAACTGTTCTGCAAGAGACAAGATTGTAGAGAAAAGTGTTCCTAAATTTGTGAAGAAACTTCAATTGTTTGCATTTGTGATATCTTGCAGTTTTTACTTTGACTTGTACCAGAAACCTCTTTGTTTATTAGCTAGGATTCGGGTTTGTTCAGGACCTGGATGGAGTTAATGACAAAAAAGCTGCAAATGCACATTGATTTATTTAAGATATGGTTTCTGATAGGTCAAAATGGCAGAAAATTATTCATATTGCTGACCCCTCCTGGAGGGGAGAAGGCATGATTGTTGTTGTTGCTAGGTTTTGTATGATTCATGAATTTTGTATAATTGTTTCCACCTTATGATAATACAAATCAAGTACCTATGGTTTAAAATATTCATAACCTGGGAAACACATCTCAGGTCATTTCATGGCAAGCAGATCATTTATTATCAAGAGGATGTGCGGCAAGAGAATGGTTCGAAGTTTTTTCCAGGGTGGAACCATGCAGTATGAAACACAAGATAGATCTTCCAAAGAACAAGGGTCTTTCCAAATAAGCCAACTTATTTTGGACTCTGCAGTTCCATTCTCTGTCCTATTCAAAGATCCTAGGTTCAATTTTTGTTGGATGAATGCCAATGAGAACATTCAGTAAGTCTATTGGAATTGACCGTATATTAATGGAATCTCAGCATCCATACATAACAAATGGTATGCTATATTCTCACCATAACATAAGAATAGTAGGAAAAAATTCTTATCAATACTGTAACTCCTAGGCAAGAAAATGGATGTATAGATGGAATAAAATTTGCAGTATTCACAAACAATATACAATAAGAATCCTAGTGATGGATACAGTTTTGGTACAATGCTATCCAAATATTTACGAAAACCTTGGATGCAGTGACGAATGGTGATCCATAAAAATCCTTTTTTTGTGGGATCCATGAAACCGGATAAATGAGAAATGAATCTTTAAAAAAAATGCAAATAAGAAAAGGACAATTTTGAGTTCTATGCGTAGATTGAGGACATAACTGTATAGTTCTTGTTACAATTATCTAAATTAACTGTTTCAATGTCGATGATTTAATATGGATGTGCTAAATTATGATTTCGAGTAAGCCACTATGGTGAGATTGGTGGACACAGTGCTCTTAAGAAGTACTGTAGAGCATCTTGGTTCCTATTTCTCAGTGATATCTCATGATTGAGACAATTGAATGAATCCTGTGAAACCATTTCTTACAACTTCATTGATATCCTTTTTATCTTAAAGCAAATCAATTTTGATTATTGAATAATCTAAACAACTTCTGGTTGTATTGTAACAAAAAAAAAAAAACCATTTTTAGGTGGAAAGGCCTTGCATGGATAATTATGATCTTACACATGGACGATTCCTCAGTATCTTGTTCATTCGAAACAAAGTATTTTGTTTATGGTTTGGTAAAAATAAAAAAAATTCACTAATTGAGTCATAGATGTCTAACATTTTCATACTAACAATTTATAGTGTTGACGAAACATAAAACTCGTACAAATACTTCCATTTTCCAATGCTATCTGTTCCATTCATTCGTAGAGTTATTTAGTAGATCGTAGTCATTTCTCGAATACCTCTAATAGAGGGACAAATAGTCAATTTTGAAAGTACTTATTGTCAACCTCTTTCAGATGTGAATCTATTTGATTCAAAAGGGAAGAACTTTCATTAGTGTCTCAATTTCAATGCAAGCATGGTGGGTTCGGTTCACACCATGTTCTGAGAAATATTTCTCAAAGTTATTAATAGAGGGTAGACCATGATGAATTGAAGAATGATAGATCAATTGACCAAAAAGAGTTTCATTTTGTGAACCGAAAACTCATTATTGCTATCACAAGAATTACAAGACCTTATGGACAACCTAAACTCTTGCAAAATTTATATCTGCACAGTCAACAATTAGAGTTTCATTTCGAAAGGCAACGAAAAGAGCTGTTGAATTGACTAAACAAGCAGATATAAGTGGAATTCAAATACAAGTTGAAGCTAGTATCAATACCATTTTGTATTTCAACAGGAAGTGCCTAAACAAAATAAATTGTCATTGTAAAGGTCATAGTAGCAAAAGCTATTGGAAATTTTATTTTATACATCAGAAGAATCAGGTTTGTTTCTAATAGAGAAGGAACAGGAAAAGAATAACTTAAATAAAAGAAATCAATTAGTTATTCATCAAAGTTTAATTTTGTCAAATGATCATAATTTGACGAGTATATAAATCTCGGAGGTGTAGAACAAATACTCTTGTATTTGCATCGACCTTTTGAGGGGCTCATTCAAAACTTACTCAAAGTACTATTCAACAGAAAATCAAGAGCTTTGTTTTTGGCTCATCAAGAAAGAGGCAGAGCAAAAGAGAGATTATTGTCGTTTGTGCATCACTCGGGTAAATGCATAATTCTTGAGAACAAAGTATCCTATAGTTATAGTTGATTGATACACAGTCTGTACAAGAGGCAGTTGCTTCTTAATTGTAAACTACTTGCACACATGGCTATATTCAATAGGGATTTTCTTTTACATGATTTCCAATCAGATTTTCACATAAAAAGATGGACGGAATCCGTCGGAGTGAATATGGGTGCATTCAATACTCTCAAATAAAAATGGAATTGATTTACGGTCGATTCCATAAGAGATAAATAGGAATAGCTAGTTGTGCCTCGTGAAAATACTTTTTTCGTGGAATGAACCAGTGTGCATGCAAATGCCGTAAAAGGTCATGGTGACAATGGAAGCTATAGGAAACTTAAAACAAGACTCTTTAGATATGAAGGTAAATTTTAAAAATTGAAGAATGAGCATGCGTTTTGTATCATAGACAATTGCATACTGTAGATTAATGTTGAAATGAAGAGATAAATAGGAATAGCTAGTTGTGCCTCGTGAAATGACTTTTTTCGTGGAATGAACCAGTGTGCTTGCGAATCCCGTAAAAGGTCATGGTAGCATTGGAAGTTATAGGAAACTTAAAACAAGATTCATTAGATATGAAATTGGTGCTTGGAACATGAGTGAGCAAGTATTGAATATATATACATATATGTACATATATGTGTGTGTGTGTGTGTGTGCGTGCGTGCGTACTTATATTCCAACTAATTAGGGTCGGCAACAAGAATCCTGTTCTTCCATCCCAATCTCTCAAAAACCATATCATCAGTCAAATTATGAGTATTCAAATCCTTTTTGATTGACTTTATCTAGGTTCTTTTGGGTCTTCCTCTACCCCTCTTAGAACCTTCTATAAGTTCTCTCTCACACCTCACAGCTCCTTCCTAGGGTCTTCATTTTATATGCCCAAATCATCTTAACCGACTTTCCTTTATCTTATCTCCTAATTGAGCCACACCCAAACAGCCTTGAATATTTTCTTTCCCTATCTTATCTTTCCTAGTATTCCCACACATCTATCTCAACATTCTCGTCTCAGCAACATTCATCCTATGCACATGTTGCTTCATTGTTGCCCAACATTCTGATCCATGCCTCATAGCAGGCCTAATGGCTTTCCTATAAAATCCTTTTAATTTGAGTCGAACACGTCGATCACATAGCACTCTAAAAGCACTTCTCCACCGAAGCCATCCAATTATAATTCTATGAGCGACATCCTCATCAATATTTCCTTCTTTATGGATAATTGATCCTAGATAATGAAATTGATTACTTTTGGGAATCACTTGATTTTCAATTCTTATTGTTGCTTCACCTGTACTATTTCTTTTGCTAAAGTTACATTCCATATACTTGGTCTTAGTTCGACTTATTCTAAAACCTTTTGATTCAAAGGTCTCCTTGCCTAACTCTAATTTTTCATTTATTCCATTTCTAGTTTGGTCTAGTAAATTACATCATTTGGAAAAAGCATACACCAAGGCACCTCCCCTTGAATATGAGTAGTTAATTCATCCATAATTAAAGCAAAAAGATAGGGTCTCATAGCTGAACCTTGATGTAAACCTATCTTTACTGGGAACTCATTTGTTCCGGTGCCTACAGCTCTCACCCTAGTTACTACTCCCTCGTATATATATATATGCGAAAAGGTATACTGGCCTGCCTCACTGGGTATAGTTACCTAGTGAGACATTGGTTTTTTTCTACCACATGAGATGATGTAGCCAATCCATACCATCCACCTTACATACGACCCTCCAAATAGGCCATGTAGACAATACTTCAATCCACAGAAGCCCCATTGATACAGGCCTGGCGAATTTTCCTGTTACAATAGTCGTAATATTTTATAGTAATTTTTAAAGTTCTATACATGAAGGACATTAGATTTAGAGAATGCCCTTTCGCATGTGGTTTGGGATGAAATTTAGTATGTACAAAATGTCAAGTTGAACTATACTAGACAACTAGGGTCTGGGGTTCACCAAATAGGCATCCACATGTCAATACATGTGCCACTAGGTTGCTAATACTAGTGTGCCTAACTAGTAAACCAATTCTTGTACACACACACACACACACATATATATAAAAACACACATATGTGTATATATATATATATATATATATATATATATATATATATATATATGTATATGTTAATGCTTAGACACATTTGTATGTATATATGAATGTATTTGTGTGTGTGTGTGTATATATATGTGTGTGTGTGTGTGTGTTTATTTCACTATGTTGCATCTATTATGTTAAAATATTTTGATGTATTATGTATGTGCCATAGGGATACTTTGTTCTTTTGAGTCTTTAATAGTAGTAGCTTTGGAATATACATAGATTTTTTTTAATCTTTTCTTTAATCTTCTTTTTTCCTTTTTCTTTCTTTTTTTCCTTAAAGGTGATGTCATCATGAGGTTCCAAATGTCAATGTAGTTGATAATTTCGCTACTAGGCCTAGCAGGAATTTCATTCTCTCAAAAATTTTCAAGTGAGAGAGAAATTGGGGAAAATTAGAAATAGCTTTGAATTTTCCAATGAAACTCCAAAGGTTACTAAAAGATACGCAAGTACACACATATAATTCAAAATATAACAAAAATTAACTGTGCATAAGAAGGAAAACACATTTATGGAACCAAGATGCATGCTATGGTTAAAGCTAATGTACACAATATATGGGGTAGGTCAGCATTTAAAATATTTCTCAAATAGCAAGGTAACCTCTTCATTTATATTTTAAAGGGTAATTATTTTCCTTTCGGCAATGTATTGGAATATTAGATTTTGAAGGTGATTAAGGCCATAACCTCCATAAAGCCAGACGATATGGTTACATGACCAACACAATCTTGTTGATGATAAGCGTCATTGTATCTCAAACATAATCATTGTTGACTGGACGAGACTGGACTAGCCTTAAGCAAGGGCCCAAAAACATGTGTGCTTTAATCAAAAACTACATAAAATTCACCAAAAGAATATGAAGCAACTGTCATTTCACCTATCTCTGGCCTTCTCTGAACTTATCTCCATATGCCATGAAAACGCTACCCTAAGCTTCAAAACCCACTTCTTATAACTCCGAATTCCCACTGTCAACCCTAATCAACCTCCATTTATACAATAATCCAAAAACTCAAATGCAATCGAAATTGTTTTCTGGTTGATTAAAACCATAAACTCTTTGATTCCTCTAACAATCACAATGTGAACAAAGTCACTTTCGTTTCAATACCAGCATTTCATACAGATTTGATATGTTTACAGTAGTGCTGGGAACAATTGTGCTGAGATTTATAACAACATGATTTTCTTTGGGTCTCCAAAGGTCAGATTGCGACGGGTGTTGAATTTGATGGCAATGATGTTATATTGATCATCATAGGCTTAGTTTGACATGCCCAACCTGGGTCTCGAACTGATTATGGATTGGATACTTCTCTTAGGAATTTTAAGCAATAGAGAGAGAGAGAGAGAGAGAGAGAGAGAGAGAGAGAGAGAGAGGACATGGTGAAGATGAAAAGCAAGAAAAAAAAAAGACGACTTGAATACTCTTTACGAAGTTTTAAAATACTTTCAAAAAGTAAGAGCATTTTTGCCTCATAAAAATTCGTTAAATGTTGACCTAATTCTTGTGTAGGTTAGCCTTCCTTTTTATGTATGCATGTATGAGTGTTTATTTGACTGTAATGTATCTAATATATTAGAACCTATTAACGCATGATGTACGTGCCATAGGACTGCTTGCGTTTTTTAGATCTTTAATAGAAGTAGTAACCTTGGAGTTTACATAGCTTTGTTCTTTTCTTTTGTTGTCTCTCTTTTTTATTATATTTCTTTTATTCCTTGTAGTGATGTTTGTTACAAGGTGTTAAATGTTGATATTGGTGATAATTTCACCACTGGGCCTAGGGAAAATCTCACCGATAATATCTGGAGATATTTTTGTTTTGACAGAAGCTTTGCCGAGTGAGAGAAATTTGGAGAAAATTGGGAATAACTTGGAATTGGGTGAAGCCATAATAGATCGGAGCACATTTAGTGGTAGAACCAGGAACAATGCCACTGCTAGACAAGGTAATTTATACACTTAATAGGACTAGAAAAAAAAGAGTAGAATTGTAGAAAAGAGAGCAAATGGAAGTATATGTGTGTGTGTATCAGAGAAGAGTGTGAGTTGCTTAGCTTATTAATTCTCTTCTGTGGTCACCTGATTTCTTATGCGATCGCATTTGACAACAATGATGCTAAGGCAGAGTACAGGGCAATAGCACATACGTGTGAGTCATTATTTCTCCTATGTTCTTGTTTTTCTAAAGATCAAATTATGATTAGAAGTTGAATAGTGTTCTAGTATTATAATGGTCAGATTTTGCAACCTTCATATATTAGTAATTCGATGACTTGGGGAGCACATAGACATCATTAGCTTACAACATACAGTGAAGGTGCTGTCTCATGGTAAAGTCTTTGTCTGTCATTAACAAGACTAGCTATCAATCCACCTTTCACAACAGGCTTTGCATTTGTTACTATATTATATCGCTGAGGGCTCACCAAGAGGAAAATATCTTATGCAAACTATTATTTATTTTTTATTTAAACAACTCACGACATTTTTCTGTATTTGGGTTTTAGTATCACCAAATGGTATTGCCGTAAATTTTTTCCGATCCTCTAATGTGGACTGTAATTGCATTTTTTTCTTCAATTCAAACAATCTATATGTGTGCCTCTTATATTCATAGCTTAATGTTGACTCTCCTTCTTTACAGGTTTCCATTATTAAAGAACAAATAGAGGATAACCTCTTCCGGATGCTTGATGAGGAGACTGATTCTGGGTATGTGAAAAATTGGTTCCTAAATAAGTGTATTATCTGAGTTTGCATCCATTAATATATCTTATTACTCGATGATGGTGAATTACCTAAAAAATAGAAAAAATAAAATATAAAAAAGTAGAAGAAGAAGAAGAAAAAGGAAAAAAGATTAAGCATGTTGTATTGTCATAAACCATGAGCTATTTATTCCTTAGATTTGGGTGGCTTTTTCTTTCTCTTCAACTATATGATTACTATATGTTGTGGACATCTTCTGGTTGTGGGTTTTAATTTCCCCAAAGATCAGCAAAGTTTCCCAGAAATTTCCTTTTTGGAAGGGCATCGAATTGTCCCCACATTGATATTTCCCTTACCTTGCAATTCTTCTGTATAATTTTATCGGGGAAATATCGCGATAAACTGAAATTTCCCTTAAAATAAATTTTTTAAGACCATCTTCTGGCAATTGCACTGCTACGTAATCAGTATTCATGAATAATTATTTGATGATATGACCTGGAATGGTTTGAGAATTTGGAAACGTGTATGTAGGTAGTTCACTACATAGTTATAACATTTCAGTTTATATATTTCATAACCTTGAAATGAGACTGCGTTTTGTGATACATAAGTAATAATACTTTCCTATATGCCTAATCAATAGCTATACGACATCACATAGTTTTGGCATACATTTCTACAACCAAAATATACTCTCCACCATAGCACCACCTATCTCCTAAGATTATCAAGTTCTTAACAAAATTTCCATGACCACTGGATTCAATGTTTATGACTAGAGAAGGCCTAAGAGCAAGTCCACATTCGTTTCTCGAAATGTAAACAGCCTTTTGATTCACCAAATGAGACTTGTGCTTTCCTCCTGTTTGCATGGAAATTCCGATCTAATTCTTCAAATCCCATAGCAACAGAGACATGGATTGGTAGGAGGGAAGTAATGTGAACTAAGGGTAGAATAGAAAGTAGAAACCAAAAGACAAACATAGAAGATTTGTAATATGGAGATCGACCTTTGGAATCTTCATATACTACTACTCTAAATTGAAATAAAAAAAATATCTCATACAATGCTACTGAATGGTGAAATAGAAGAGAAATAAATATTATTTTGTGCTAAGATGTTGCATCAAGGTTTCTTGTTCTTTTTGTTTTTGTTTTTGTGGCGGTTTGTCCACTTCTTTGTGGCTTTATTGCCTTGTATATTCTTTAATCTATTTATAACATCTTCATTATTCATCAAAAAAAAAAAAACATGTTGCATCAAGGTGTTGTATTAATCACAACAGGCATCCAACCTTGAAAACTGCTCAAACTGTCTTTTTATGTTTCTAATTGTCTGAATTATGAAATTATTACTTCTGAATTATAAAATTATTAAATTCTATTTCAAATATTGGCATATTCCATTTCTATAAATAATAAAGGATATATATGTCAGTTATTTATTATAGCTCTTTTTGAAAAAAAAATTGTCGCCTAGGCGATGGCCAGGTCTATGGCTTGGGCTCGCCTAGGCGTTTTGATAGCCTTGGTCGGTGGGTAGGTGGATGGTGGGGGGATCAGATTGGCTGATTGAAGATCCTCTCATTCACTATGCATAAAATGACAAATTGTGAACTGATAAACTCAGCTTTTAAATGTTGATGATAATGGTTAAGACAATAGTCATGAAGCCTCTAAACTTCTTCCATTAGTCATCCAAAAGATTCTCCAATGTAGAATCAAACTTGATGAAGGTGACAATGTTGTACTTTTGAAACCAAATACCATGATTTGTTTTCAACAAGGCCAGCCTGCAACATGATTGATCAAAGGGCTCAAAATTTTATTTGGCATGACTGGCTTTGGAATTCTTTTCTTCCTCGCAAGTTAGGTTTTGATTTTGTGATGTTTCAGAAGGAATTCCTGGTTCATACTAATGTTCTGGAGAAAGATTATTGTTACTTCCAACCTGCTGTTGAGAGTTCAAATTATCTTTTTGGCAGGAGCAATATTACCTCTTAGGTATGGTTGTAGTTTGGAAAGTCTCACTTTCAGAAACTACATGTTTGTGATAATTTATGTGTAAATGAAATGACCAATGCTTTAAAGAGAAACTAGTCTTCTTTAGCCTTTTTCCTAGTTTTATTATATAGAACTTGTGGTTGAAGTACAATGCACAGTCACTGATATTTAAAATTGAGGATGGATAAGGAAAGTGGCGGGTAATGTCAGGTACAGTAACAATAGGTCATTGTTTTGTAATCAAACTGAAGCGCACCCACCAAACACACACAAAAAAAGAGGAAAAAAATTTTGAGTTACTAGAACAGAAATATTTTGATCCGATTGATTAAACTCCCCTTTATAAAGACAAATTTCGATGGAGCATTATAGAAGAACCACAATGAACTAGTGTTGGAGGGATGTTGCAGAACAATGATGATCTTTCGTTTGTGATTATTTTCACTCCTGCAATATTGGCTGAATTCTTTCAGCTGAAGTTGAAAAGCTGCTAGATGGTTTGTGTTGTGCTAAAATTCTATGGTTTGAGCATCTTGCAATTGAGTGACTCGAAGATAGTGGTGGATCATTCATAATGAGGGATCTCCTCCATGGGTGGTCTGGTTATGGTAAAGGTCCCTCTTATTTCAAGATATGATTTATGTCGTATCAATTCGTGATGCAAACCAAGTTGCTCATAGTTGGCTAATTTTGGTTGAGTTTACAGGCACTGTTTTCTATATTGAAATCAGAATTTTTTCTGCAAAAGATAGAGCTTATTAAATCCCAACTTAAGATTTAGGATAAATGCTTTTTTGGGATGGGTTGTACTTTTAATGTCCAATGTGATTATTTTGTTCATTCTAAGAATGAATGTATAGCTTTTTGGATATGAATGTTACATTGTCTCCCCCCTATTGTCATGGCACCTTCTTATTACAAAGTTCTGTTACACTGAATAGTGATTGTGAACAGTGATCGCAAATAGTGATCGTGAACAGTGATCGTGAATAGTGCGTGAACAGGGATCGTGAACAGTGATCGTGGGGAAGTTGATCAAAATCTTTCTCTTAGACGCTTTTGGCTTTCTAAGGTTTCTAGCTTTCTCCCGTCAATCCAACTTTGGCGATGGCCGCCAGCTTTACTCTGCCGGCCGCCGCCCCACCCCCGGTTGTTGCTACTTTGCTGGCAAATGGGAGTAATGTGGTAGCTTCCACATCGGCTCTCCCACAGTTGGTGTCAACCCCAACTACTCCCCTTCGCATGTTCTCTGATCATGTCCGTGCCTCTCCTAAAACCCTTGCCACGTTTGACGTGCAATCCTGCCCATCGACGGAGGTTGGGCATGTGGCCATCTCCTTTGCTCCCAATGATTTATCTCGGGCGATTGATGCGCTCGGATTTACATTGATCATGAAATTTTCCCAAGGGAAACCTTCTATGGATATTATACGATCCTCGATTACTCAGTCTTGGGGTTTCCAGGATCAATTTATGGTTGGTCTTCTGGATTACCGTCATGTCATGCTACAACTTTCTTCCCACACTGATTATATCCGTGCATGGACGCGAAGTTCCCTGTTTATTAAAGGATATATCTTTCGACTTTTCAAGCGGTCTGCGTCTTTTGATCCAAAGATAGAATCTGCTATTCTCTAGTTTGGGTAAATCTTCCTGGACTCCCTTTGCATTTTTTTAATCCATCCTTCTTGCAACCGATTGCTAATTCTCTTGACAGATTTCTAAAAGTTGATCATGCAACTCTTGGCCTTACTAGGCCTAGTCTTGCGAAGGTTTGTATTGAGATGAATATCTCAAAAAAATTACCGGATAAATTATGGATCAGTATTGGTCGTGAATCCGGTTTCTGGCAAGCTGTTGAGTTTGATAAGATTCCATGTTACTGTAATCACTGTCAGTTGTAGGGTCACACCCAGGCTAATTGTAAGAAGCTTCATCCGGTTGCTGCTCCGACCCCTACTGTTGGCCCTCAGGCGCCGACCACGTTAAATAGAAATGCAATAAGACTCTACGTGCTCGCTAGGAGCAGTCGGCTAACAGCGTTGTGGACGTTCAACGTATGGGCACTGATATTCCATAGGATAATTCTGCAGCAGTTGCTAATGCTGTTACGGCCCCGTCAAGGACCTGGTACTGTTATTCCAAACCCTTTCTTTCCTTCTGTGACTGTTCTTGCTGCTGGCGACAGTATTGAGGATATTGTGGTGGACGGTGTCCCTCATGCCGTTGTTAGCTTTGCCACCTTCTGTGGATGTCATTCCTAATCCCTGTGTTGTGGCTGATACGGGTTTGGGTTGTACGACAACGACTACTTTTCCTAAGAGTATTGATAAGGGCAAGGCCCCGATGATATATGATGATGGGTCTTCGCTCCCGAGCTCGCCTCCATTAATTAATTTATTGGATGGCTCCATGAATCTGCCTCCTACTTCAGACTCCTCTGTTGTTAAGTCTCTCACTCTCAACTTATGTGATGAATTTGTGGATAATTCTAGTGAGGAGGATACGGATCAGGTTGATCTTACCAGAGAATCGGATTCGGAATTATGTTCTCCGCAAGGCCCTGTGGCTACGTTTAGTTTGGACCATAGGGAAGATGCGAAAAATAAAAGAGAAAGCGCAGGAAAAAGAAAATTACTAATCTGGAGCATGGTGTTACTATTCGTGCCCAGAAAAAAGCTACCCTATCTTCTGTTGCTCAGTGAAGAAAATTTTCTGATTTGGAATGCAAGAGGAATTGGTAATGCGGCTACTGTCGCACATCTTAAATAGTCAGCTAGGGATCACTCCATGGGGTTGGTTGCGATCTTGGAGCCTATGATGAATTCCAGTTTTATGGAGAGCCTTAGTAAATGGTCAAGGCTTCACTCTTATTTATGCAATGAAGACTGTGACGGTAAAGTGTGGGTTTTCTGGGATCCTCATATTTTCAATT
>JAUPMG010000017.1:2199598-2209771 GCA_031762675.1 Pachysandra terminalis
ATGAACCGTGAATCTACAGAAATGTTGTATATTTTATATATTCTCTTCATCCTAGCATTTCCATGGCCAAAAGTTTTGCAATGATTACCTGACTCTTTGAGAGTGACTGACATGAAGTTGAATGACACGTTTCTGCATCTATAGGATAACCTCACCAAACCCCTACCACAAAGGAGGAAGAAAGTCTTTAAGTTTCGTTAACACCATGGTGTTTTCGTATTGAAGTAGCATAGGTATACCGAATTCTGTCTTCCTCGGTGCATTCTGTATTGCTTTCCTTGAAACCTTTTGTTAACATTATATATAATCATAATACACCTCCATATGACATGTTTCATATAGATGTTTAACCAGTTTTGTAGGACAAACTAGTGTATAAGGAGCATTTATAGAATCATTCCTGTTAACGACTTTGAATTCAAAAAAGGAGAAGTCCTGCGCAGACAAAACCGATTCCATAGCTCTGCAGCAAGAATATAGGGATTTATCCTTCCCATCGAAAATCCTCTTAGTTCGTTCTTTCCCAAGGTGTAAAATCACAGGACGTGGTACTACACAAGAGAACACCTTTACTCCCAAACAGACCAACCCGCCAGCCAAGATTGACTTAGGGCATACCCAACACAACTGAAAAGCTTTCATGAAAAAGTTCGACATGTAACGCAACAGGACAATGAAGGAACAAGTGATGAAGTCTTCAGCTCCATTCTTCCACTTGACACAGCAAGTAGGTATTTCCATACCCCAATGGATTAGGTGATAAATAGTCACTTGCTATAAAAGGTCTTTATATGTTTCTTCCATGCAAAAGCGCCTGGTTGGCCCCGATAGTATCTTCCGTATGCCTCTTTCTCTAGCTTAACAAATTCATGCGCCTAGAGTCCTGATCCTTAATTGTTGCTTCCTTTTTAGGCATAAGGATGATGAAATTATCTTCAGTCAGTCCTTATCAACCCATTCTATTAATTCAGAAAATACCCTTATCAAATCATTTTTCAAAACATGGTAATTCGCTTTATAGAGAGAAAATGAGAGCCAACCAGACTCGGGGCTTTGTTATCCTCAAATTCACAAATAGCCATCCTTAATCTGCTTCTCTAAGCATGGTTGTATGTATTGTGACAGATGTCGGACTGGACCAGCAACGGCTCGAACCAAGATTGCCAAAAGAAGAACCATCCGCATTAAGCTTACACCAACTTAAACTAGGACGCAACCACCTCAAGATCTTAGTCTCTTTTGGCTGAACATATAAGAGATCAATACCCAATGCTTCCAATATCAAATAACCCAAAAATGTAGATGAAGATTTAGGGTTGAAGAAAAAAGATAATTCCCGCAACCACTGAATCACCTTGCTAATTACGAAAGAGAATCATGAAAAACATTCTCAAACCGTCTAGAGTTTCTCTCAAGCAAGATCTCCTATAAGATGAGAGTTGGAATAAAACCGATTATCATACCAGAATGGGAAGTGAAAGAAGCCTGAGCATACCAAGACATAACCGTGTTATGAACAGAAGCACCTCGTAAAAAAAGAACATCACAATCTGCCGAAAGAAAGACCATACATCCGACGCAAGCTGACTACCACCAAAAAGATGGTCAAGCGTCTCAGAGAGGGAATGAGTACAACAACAACACTTCAAGGCCAGATGAACATCCCTAGTTTGAATAGCTGAGTCAACAGGAATAACACGATCAAATACCTTCTAACCAAAAACCGAAATTTTGGTTGGCATAAAATTAACCCACACCCATCTCCACCACGAATGCAGAAGTTTCCATTTCCTATAGCAATCAAAAGCTGACTTAGTAGAAACCCTTATTATTTGGCACCGAAACCAATCTTTCCAAATTGTCTAAAAGCCCAATCTGAAGCTCCTCATTTTTTCCATTCACAAAGGACAAGCCAACCACATCTAAATCATCATGACACTTCTTGAATGTGTAACTTTCCAAACAAATTAAGTTTTCATTATTTTATTTTCTAATTACGTTTACTTTCTTTATTCATAGCACATTAATTGTTTATAATGATTCATATTTTTAATAACATTTTCAATTAAAAATTAAATAAATTTTACTTTTTGCCAAAAAATAAAGTAACGACACCCATCGATAGAACAGGTATCATTACATAATATGTATTAGTTTCACACAATTTGGACAAGTCTATATGAGGTTAAAATCATGAAAATAGAGTTTTGTGTAGGATGCTTAGGGTCGAGGAAGGGAGTAAATGGAGAAATAGAGAAATGTCATCAAAATATGGCGACATTTCTCTCAAAAAGTGTTTTTATGGAGGCAAAGTTAGTAAAGCTTGCAAAACTTCCACCATGCCCTCAAAATTTTGGCAACACAGAGTGACATTTTGCGAAATGTCGGCGAAATTTTTGTGACATTGCAGAGAAAGGGAAATCTACGATTTTCCTTATTTTTCATGTTTGAGACCAAGCAATTGGTGAAATTTCCGTGGCATGTCACGGCTTGCTGCCAAAATTTAAAACATTGTTGTCGAGGCGTTGTGCTTATACAATCTGAGAAGAAACATCAAAGACTCATCATTCATTAAGTCTAACTCATGCATCATGCAATGGACTAAAACCAAACATGCATCTCGGATTTTTCCTGGTAAGGGTGGACAGAGGTAGGAGTGTGGGGCTTGGTGGCTGTTTTGCAGACGAGTGGGTTTGGGTTGGTTGGTGTCACATCCTAAACTTGGAAATCTCAATTGAGTCCCCAAATTTAAGATGTAACTCTCCCCCCGATATCCCTATGGGAGTGAATAAGCAATACATTACCAAATCATTGAATTAAGTAAGACAATTTATAAATTAATGTTCTGGAAAATTATATTATTAAGAATAATATCCAACCAAAACAATCTTCCAACAAAAAACAACGGAAATAAAATTTAATTAGTCTCATGTTTCAATCAAAACCCTATTAACAACTCAAATCTAATCCTAACTAATATAAATGTATTAAAATCATAAAATCCAGTAAGTCCTACTACAAAGTCTACTAAAATCATCAAACAATATTCTAATAGAAACTAAGTTCTTCATCATCTTCTTGTCTTCCATCTTTATTCTTATAGTCCTGTTGTCCATCATCTATCGGTCTTGAAATATGTTGCTTAGAAAGCGTAAACAACACTTAGCTTAGTAAATAAACGAATGTGAACTATATTTAAGATTGAAGTAGGGACTGCGCCACTCTTTAATGGTAATCCATAGACAAAAAACAGAATAGTTATTATATGCAAATAATGATGTGAATGAGATATAAAGCAATATGATATGATGAGATGTGTAATGCAATGTATTGGTTCAATTATTAATGAATGAATGCATGTTGTGCACCTAACATATATAATCACATGTGATCTAAATACAATCATATGATATGCAATATGAATGCTGTTTGGCATTCGATTAATGTATATTCCACAGCCGATCTCAATCTTACTACCCAAGATGCTTCATCTAGAACTCATCCCCAATACATGACAGAAATAGTAGATTATTCTATGTGCGCATCATAGTTTCTAGGGGCTATGACCTAGAGGGTTCAATCCACTCACTTATTTCCAATCATAGAGAATCATCCCAAGGCATCACCTAGAACTTCTTTTGTGCACCATACATTAGTCATCTACTAATAGAATTTCACTCTTATGATTCAGATATTGGGCTTCACCAATGTGAACTTTCCCTCACCTATCATCTTACCACAAGTCTCTTGGGATACCCATACAAAGCCTATCCCTCACCTTGGAAGTAAACAAAAATTGGTCTGTTGTGATAGCTTGTCCCTCAGCGCATGTAAATAGTCCATCCGAGACTTCCTCACAAATATTATGATTTTCAGATCATAATATCACTCATTATAACCATAAACTCTAAAAGTTTGAAGTTATGAAGGTCAAGTCAAGGCATTAGACCAATACAAGGTCATCATGCTAAAATAGGCATATGTTGTGCAAGTGTAGAGAATCGTGCACATTAACTACTCAAACAACTTGTGTATATGAGCAAGTGTATTTTTAGATAGAAAAGATGATTATAATGAGTTTCGGATCAAACACAAGTCCAATTAAAATTTCACCCGTTGGTCGGATATAGCAAATCTTCCATAAAAAGGCACATATGCAAAATATTCATAATTTATCAATTCCAACACCACAATTAGTCTAATTAGGTCAAATATAACATGTCTGCAAAGTTTTAACTCAAATGGAGAACAATCATAAATTTCGGCTCGCCAATAAGTAGCCCACACCAGCTGACAGGGATCGGCTGCCTTGGACGACTAGCCGTTTTCCCTCGGCTGCTTGGCCAGGGGACAAAATTGGGGCGGTTGCCTTTTGGCTGACTGCCCACGAATCGGTTGCTTGGCCAGAGGCCAAAAACTACCCCAAACCATTCGACTGGCCCTGCGGCTGGCTGCTGCGCAGCCGAATAGCCCAGAAAGTCGTCGGCTGACCCAATCGGCTAGCCGATGGTTAGCCGAACTGCCCTGAAAGCATCGGCTGGCCCAATCAGCTAGCCGATTGGTCAGCCAAAGCTCGGGACAGCCCAGAAACATAGATTTTTGTGATTTTGGTTCATATTTCGGCATTACTTTATCAAAACACGTATATTAAATTACAATTCCGAATAAAACCGAATATTTACATCATAGTCAACCCATCAATTCTTACTTTGATCTTGCATGGTATTCCAACCTAGAAAAATAGTATCTTTATCATGTTTTCTTAAGAAAGAGATGTGCTATGTCATACTCACTGTATATGACATATGCACCTAATTCATATCAAAAATAGAGTTTAGTCCGAATACTTACCTTGGATTTTGAGTTGGTGTTGAGATGAACACCTTCTTCTTCTTCTTCTTCTTCTTCCTTGATCTTCTGCAATTCCTTCAATCTCGAAGCTCCTAAAGCTCCAGCAATATTCTTTACTCTCTCTCCCTTGTCAATTATCAGCCCATACATCCAAGTCTATGATTTATATAGTTTTCTGGTTTTAGTTTGTATTATTCTAGGAGTTCTTAGCTTATTTGGATTAGAAGTTAGTTATCTACCCTTAGATTAGATTAATAAGTTCCTACGAAATCCCAACCATTGATTTTAAGTATCCTAAGTATAGTTGGATTATAAGTTGCCTTATCTAATCTTAATCCTTATTAATTTAGGATTCGTTTTAATTCCCTAATTAATCCTAGCCTTTAAAATATATTTGTTTAATTCTAACCTTTGGATTAAGAGTCCTAGTTATAGTTGAACTAATCATTATCTTTATCCTTTTAATTATTGAATCCTACTTAAGTTATAACTAGTATTAACCTTATTTAAATCTCGGCCATTCATTTAGATAAAAGTTCCTACAAGATCCTAGCCACACATTATAACTTAAGGAGTTATGATTGTGTTTGAAGCACTTAGTTTCCTACCGTGCAACCCACCAATCACAAACAGTCAAAGTCAAACCTGTAGCTAACTTACTAAAATTTTAAATTAACCCCTATATTTTTATTAATTACGTATTAATCCTATTATTTTAGTTTGGGTTATTACAATTGGCCTGGGTGTGATTTGGTGAGGGTGGAGGAAAGGAGTGTGTAGTTACTGGTGGTGATGGTTCTGATACTGTAGGTTAGGGAGTGTGTGTTCTGTGGGGTGCTGCGTTAACTGTTTTGGGTTTTGAGGCATATTTGTTCTGTTCTGTATTGAATCCTACAGGGTTTGGCTCTGGTGTGCAATGCCATTTTTCAGGGGTTTGCTGTTGTATAGTTGGATTGATTTGTTGTCTGTCTGCTCTGGTGTGTGGATCACTGCCTGCTACTGTGGCTGTTGTGCTGCTGTGGTGCCTGTGTGCTATCTGCATTGGCATATTGTGCTACTGGTTTTGGTGATCATGTTAGAGTGCTGACTCTCTCCCATGGTTATCTTTTTGACTTATTGCTGGTTTGGTTCAATGCCCCATTGTTGTGTTGCTGGGTTTTTCTGTTGGCTGTCAAGTATGGTGTGTGGCTTCTGCTGTGTGCCTTGCATGCTGCTGGTGTCTGATGTGCTTCAGGGGCTTTGGTGTGTTCTTCTCAATTGTTTTGGTATTTGATGCTGCTAGAATTAGTCCTCACTTGGAGTCCTGTCATCTCTACCAGGGTTTTTTACTGGATTTTCAATTGGGTTTACTGTCTTCTGCACAAGTACTGCTGGCTTGTGTCTGTGGGACTGCTGGTTTGATGTTGCTGCTTGGCCCAAATGCTCTTTGGACATACTGCCTGTGCTGCTGACTGCTGTTCCCCATTGGGTTTATTTGGGGATGGCTGTTGTGCTTGATACTGTTTTTTTTTTTTTGGCTGTTCTGTTCTGCTCTGTTATGTATGTCTGATGGGTTGTCCTAGATTAGTGTCCTGTTGTTCCAATTCATCAATAAAGTTTTCCTCGTACCATTGAGGTTCCCAAAAAAAAAAGATCAGTGTCCTGTTGGCTGATTTGCCAATTGCTGCCTTTGGGCTACGTTTGTACCTTTGCACTCTTATCTTTATTAATAAATCCGGAATTTACCCTTTCCAAAAAAAAAACAAAATCTTATGTTAATAATAATTTTATATTTTAAATCCAAATTGAAAAATAGTATTGCACTTTGTGATGCAAGGATCCAGTTGAAATTCATGAATTTTGACAATAGGCATTTATTTATAATAATTTAAAAAAAAAATAAGTATTTAAGAATTTTTAAAAAATATATTATTCATTTTATAGCAAATAAATTAATTCAAAATATTGCATTGCACTTTTATGGTGCATGTATTTAGACCAAATCCATGCATCTTAAATTGTAGCACTATTTGCAAACTAAACACACATTTCTATAATTTATTCTATTAAAATATTAGAATATTCTATTTTATCTTAAAATAATTCCAAAAAAAATTGGAAATTACAACAAGCAAAATAAATTAGAAACCTTCTACTATCATATAATTCTTGGTTCAAAATGTGTAAAAATAACAGTACAAACATGTAGCTTCTATCATAATAATATACTTTATATTTAGATTATAACAATTCATAACATTATAATAATTTTTTTAAATTTAAAATTCAAAAAAAAAAAAACAAAAAAAACACAACCCGTGTTCAAATAGTGGATTTTAAAGTGATTTAAGTTTTCAATCACAAAGAAATATCTAATCTAAACATATTGTTTCTAAAAAATCAAATCCCAAAATCCACATTTCACAAACTCCAAAAAATAATTAATAGAAAATCAGTCATTCAACAAAAGATGATAGATCTACCTATTTACAACTTAATTTTGTTGATTGAATGGATTAAAATATGAAAAAAATAAATAAATAAAAAAAGGATTTTACCTAAAAAATGAAATCCCCAAAAGTTTGGTGTGTTGCTGAAACCATGCAGATCTGGAGCATACAGGTGCAGATTTGAGTAATTACTAACAATCGAAAGACACATTGAGAACTATGAATGGGTCGAACATCTTTTGAAATGGACTCCTAATAGATATGGAAATTGGGCTTATTCGGGCAGGTTCGAGTCGGGTTTATAGGGGGTATTAACGGCTTAGCACTCAACCCAACCTGCCCGTTTAATAAACGGGTTGAAATAATCAAACCCGCACCCAAACCACCTTAACCCGTCTTGACCCATTTAGTTTTACTAAATTTTTTGTTATTTATTTTTAAATATCTCATCTAATGTCTTGTATAATAAACCTGATTACAAGTTTCAATGATATTGTTATTTAATACTCATTTTTTCTGTATAATCTTATTTATTCTCATGTAAACAATAATAATGCAATATACCTTACAATATTCTATTTTACTTCTCTAATGCTCTAGCTTCTAGCAACCCTGCTCTATCATACGAGATAGAAAGAGAGTGAGAGAGAGAGAGAGAGAGAGAGAGGGAAAATGGGAAAGAAAATATCCTATCCCTTAACCCAAAACCACTAAAACTCGGGCGGGTTGATGGATAAGGTTGGAAATTGCCAGCTTTAACTCCTAATGTGTGAAATATGAGCTATCGAAATCGGGTCATCCCCCACTTGGAACCTAGAAATAGCATTGATTTTCCTATTGAAACCAGATAAGGAATTGAAGAACTTTGTATTTTTGTCTCCCAATGATATCTTCTTTAGGGATCACTTCTTCTGGTTCCAACTTCAGACTCCCTAATCCCCTCTCCTCCATAGACAAAGAATGACCTGTTGTATGAGCACCCTCTCCTCGAACAAAAAGCAATCTTCTTCTATATTGTTTGTAGTGTGCTTCTATGTCATAATCCATTTGTTACCGTTCTTACAAGCTCAAAGGAGCTTTTGTTGTTGATGACTTGGTGGGGGTATTCTTGTTTATTCTTTCTTCTCTCATTGGCTTGTTGGTCACATCATTTATCCGACACATTTATCTAACAATTTTGAATATATCGATATTGTTGGTGGCATATTGTGTATAATGACAGTATGCTCATTGTAATAAATTAGATATGTAAACTTAGAGTGGAGAACATGACGTAATGTCTTGATTTTCTTTTTCTTCTCCCTTACATCTTCCATCTGTTATCTTTTTCTTTTCTCTCCTTTCTTACTACAACTAGTAAAAGCTATGAAGGTTCATATTGGCTCCTTTGGAGACACTTTATCTAACAATTTTGAATATGCTGATATTGTTGGTGGCATATTGTGTTTAATGACATTATGCTCACCGTAATAAATTAGGTATGAGTGGAGAATGTGAAGTGTAGTCATGATTTTCTTTTTCTTCTCCCTTACATCTTCTTTCTTTATCTTTTTCCTGTCTGTCACTTCTTACTAGAACTAGTGAAAGCTATGAAGTTTCATATTGGCTCCTCTGGAGCTCCACTATTCTGATTGTTCATAAAAGGTCCTTGGTTATTTCTTGTCATGGTATACTTGATTTTCTGTGGAATTTTATGCTTAAACTTATAAACTGCTGGGCATAACATTTTAATGTTCAACACAATAATCTAATAACTGTGATATCATTCATGTTAGTCCTATATTTAATCCTTATTCAATTCATTTCAAATTTTAGCTTAAGCAAGTAGTTGATCAGAAATTTAGTTTTTGTGGCATCATAAGTTTGTTTTAGTATGTTATATCATAAGTTTGTTTTAGTTTTTGATTGACATTTATTTATATTATTAATTCATATCCTGTTTGTCATAACTGTGTCTTTCTTTTCGTCTTTTTTTTTTTTCCTCTTTTTTTCCCTTTTTGGTTAAAAGTAGGTGTTTGAGCCATCTACCAGAAGCTGTAGGAAAGGATCCAACTCATTTTGACCTCTTTTTGGCAAGGAAACATACTGGTAATGGACAGGCTGCTGGTGATTGGCTGGTACTGCACATTCAAGATCTAATTTCACTTGCTTATCAGGTCTGCAGACAAAGCAGTGCAAATAGCTGTTCTTTTTCTCTTTTTGATAACCAAATTGACGTGTATATTCTTTATGCAATAGATAAGCACTATCCAGTTTGAAAACATGCAGCCAATAGGTGTGGAACTACTTAGTACCATTATGGACAAGGTACATTTCTGTGAGAAAATCTCACTCTGCAATCTTATACAGGATTTTGATATTCGTTGATGATCTGGAACAGACCATCTAGATTACCACAGAGAACCACCTTGTTGATAATTCATTTCATTGAAAATTGATGTGTTTAATCAGTTTTATTATATCTTGATATGATTGGTTCTTAGTAGTTTCAGCTGTTCGACACATTGAATTTCCATTGAGATAGGAGCTTGACTGCAAGACCCACCCGTCGAGCACAGACGAATGCCAGCCTAAGTGATCTGATGGTGCCAAGTGGATTAATATTTTATATAAAAGAAAGTGGAAAGGATTTCCCTTTAATTGTGAAAGGAGGTGAAAGGTCATGATCACCAAAGTTCACCCTTGCTTAAAACCTGCTCTCCTATTGTCTCTGAAACTACAATATTCGCTTCCTAAAAGAAAAACACGAAGTCAGCACAGTTATAATAGGTGACCATCTTGAGTTCTCAGAATCAAAACATGTGGCATATGGGATCCCAAGAATCTTTCCTCCAACACCAAAAGGTTCTCCATTCCATGAGCAGAACACCTCTGTAATCGCCCTTACTAATGG
>JAUPMG010000017.1:2230346-2243754 GCA_031762675.1 Pachysandra terminalis
ATGATTTTAAAAAAACTAATATAGTAGAATTCTTATTTTATTTTTTCAGATTTGCTACTATAATTTCATTAAGTATCACAAATTTACATTTAAAAAACCTTAAAAAAATTTCTCTGCCTTTTAATAGTAGTATGAAAAGATACGATACAGTTATATTAATATTTATTATTTTTTTATAGGATTTTTTAATATATATATATTTATTATGTATATTAGTGAGCCCAAATGTCTTTTTAACTCTTTCTAATATTGTTTTTTAATTCTTTATATAAGATTTAAATACTGGTAATATTTAATAAGTATTTTAATGGATCTTAGTTCTTTTGATAAGATTCGTTAATACTAGCTTAGAATTATTTACGTAAACTCATATAGGAATTTGAATAGAATTTCAGTTCTTGCTTTAGGAAGTATTTTGCAATGTTTTAAAACCCAACCCAGTCCGGCTGGTTGAACCGGATCAACCGGTACCCAGTTGTATAACCGAGCTGGGTGGGGTTTTTAACCCACTAAGTATTGAAAAGCAGTAAGACCTACCGCGGTTTACCTAGTGATCGAGCCGATAATTAAGACAAGTTTTACAAATCTGGCCGGGTAATTGATTGGTTAGTTTCATTTACGATGATTTGTGTTTGATATTTGGACTATTGCTATAATTTTAGGTATTTGAAATATCATTATATGGTGAATAATTTCTATTTAACACTACATTTTAATATATTATAATAGTAAATTCTTTATTCAACTATGATTTATTAATTGTTTCTTATTCTTTCTTTCATACTAATGCATTTACATTATAGTATATGTATCAATTCAATGGGTTGATCCGAGTTCACCTGCCGGTTGAACCAGGTTGATCCAACCCACTCCCTTTACCGAGTTAACGTTTGGGCCGGGTGGTATTTTGGGTGTTTTCTAGTGTTTTTGAGGTCTTTTTATCTGTGGATATGCGGTTAAGTCTTTTTTGGTATACTTAAGCTTTAATAACAAGCCTGTATAAAGGTTTTATTATGGGCGTAGTTAACAATGACTACGCCATAATGTGACATCCAAACGGAGCCATAATGTGATATGTTTCCCCTAACAATCAGTGTGATCTCAATGACAAGATTGGATATTATATTCAATTCTTTTATGCTTGTTAGCTCTAAATATAGAATACATTTAACTCTTCGTTTCTCAATATCACTGAGAAATTTTTTGGATTTAAACATTTGAATGTTTTGTAATGAAAGTTAGTTTATGCTTTTTATAGCATTTCAGGATGCATCATTATTTAGGATCCCAATTTCCTATCACTCACTGATGTGAAGAACCATATGATAAACAGCATTTTTTTTTTTTTTTTGCAAAGCACAATATTAAGACTGCTGCATTACTTCACTCATTTCTCTGTCTTTCGATTTAAGCATTTGCAAATACGTATGTTACACATACCAAATGATCATGTGGAAGCGGTTTTAAAATTGCATTGCAGATAAAGCTAAACTCGGTGATGATGGTATTGCCCTCTTGAGAACAGTCCTTGTAGCTTGTCAATGTGAGATTGCTAGTTTGACTACGGACTGCATTAGAAGTATTCATTTGCTGGAGAATAAGAGATCCAACTCATTCAAACTGTTGCAAATGAAGCTTGCTCTCACTCTTGAACAGACTTTTTCACTTGCCAAATTGACTTCTGAAATTGAACTTCTTGGAGACAACAAAAACAGTAACATATATTTTTGTGTATACAATCATTGCACCAAACATATCCAAACTGTTCTTACTGACTCCAGCATGCAGGTAATTATATTTTTGTGTGTGCGATTTGAATATCTAATTATTTGACATTTAGCGAGCACAATAACAAATCTGGTTGGGAAAAATTTCACTTACAGGTTCAAGCAATTGGATTGCAAGTGCTAAAAAGCATGGCGCAGAGAACCACTAATGTGGAAAACAACTCTTTCTTTATGTTCTTCACTGGAGAACTTTTCAGGGAGATCTTTACCATAATCGAGAAGATGCTAAAGGTTTTTTTTTTCGTCTTGAAGTTCTAATAATATCAAAATTAAGTTTGTGTGGCCACTGAGGGAGCTGTTTTATGCCCTTTATGTCAGAAACCCATGGCCAGGGAAAATGTAGCCATCGCTAGTGAATGCTTGAGACTGTTACTTTTACTGCAGTCGCTATCAAAAGCAAGTGTTTGTCAGAAAGCTTTAATGAATCTTCTTCTGCAAGGAATATTTATGATTTTTTCGGCTTCGGATGTCGATAATACTCAGGTAGCCTCAATGACAAACTGAAAACATAATATTTGCTTACATCTAATGATGTATGTAAATGACAGGAACTCATTGAGCTTAGGAGCACCGCAGTTAAGCTTGTTTCTCATATTGCTCAAATTCCTTCTTCAGCAGTCCACTTCAAAGATGTTCTGTTAGCAATGCCTGTGGCACATAGGCAGCAACTTCAGGTGCTTTTCTTTCCTTTTGCATTACCCTGTTCATTGCTTAAAAGATCCGGTAGACACGCACCCACTCACACATGGTGCACAAGTGAGCATACATACATACATATATATATATATATATATATATAGAGAGAGAGAGAGAGAGAGAGAGAGAGAGGGGAATAGGAAACCATCCCCATGCGCACCCCGATTTGTTCACATGTGGTACTTTTACCTCTTTTTGATGGTGAGCTTCTCCACAAAATTACCCATTCATTGCTGGTAGCCATCCGTTTTTGCCCTTAAATGGATTATCACGTTGAAAGCACTATAGCAGTGCACTCTAGGATGAGACTATAGCATGATGCATGATCAGCCTTTCAAGGACTCAATCGAATGGCTACAGGCATCCAACCAGGTGAGTTTATGTGGGGATGTATTATAATATAGAATGAAATGTGCCATGAAATTATGAAAGCAGAGAACAGTGGTAAATGTTTGGAGAGATGTTAAATTTTAACTCTTTTATGAGTGTGTCAATGAGAGGTTGCAAGTATGATGACACGAGAGGAATCATAATGATGTGAATAATGAAAAAATGAATATAAAAATGAAAGAATTGAGCCAACATGTTAACAGCCAATGAAAGAATGCCCAAAGCAAACTAGATGAATTAGTAATGAAAGCTTTCCCCATTATGTGTTGGGTGAATGAAAATGAGCATACATGAGGTAAAGTGACCATAATCCAAAATTAATGTGTGAATGTAAACATAATGTAATTTAAATAGTAATTAGGTTCAATGTGAAATAAGTAGACAAAGGAGTCAAAAGATAGTTCATAGTAGTTGAGGTCATACTGAACCATCACTTGAAAGTTTATGGAGTCATTCCTGACTACTAATGTGTTTAAGGTCCTACTAGACCCCTCATCGAAAGCATAAGATAGGATTGAATTAACATGAATCAAATGCGTTATGAAAATTATAATTTAAACAATAGTCTGTTTTTAAACAAGTGTAGTAAGATATAAACATGATAAGAAAAGATAATATGCATACTATATGTTTTGCTCATGAATGATGCAAGCATGAAATGTGAGGAAGATAGGATTGAATTAACATGAATCAAATGCGTTATGAAAATTATAATTCAAACAATAGTCTATGTTTAAACAAGTGTAGTAAGATATAAACATGATGAGAAAAGAAAATATGCATACTATATGTTGTTGCTCATGAATGATGCAAGTGTGAAATGTGAGGATAGCCTATGCTAAAATGCAGGGGTGTGTATGTGTGAATAATGACGAGAGAAATATTTCTGCAAGGTGTGCCATCTGAGATGTATGCCAAGTGCTGTAAGTGAGGACTTGGATAAGGTTACTTAAGTGGACAATGTGCATGAGGAGATGTCTTTGTCTGAGTGAGGGTGGTCGGCCCTTTGGTGGGGTGTATGTGAAGGTTCTCCTAATCTATAATGATGGAGGACATGAGGGTGGTGAAAATGAACCTTATCCAAACAAATATTTATATGCTGTTGAGTTCTCTGAAGGTTTCATGTCCATTGTCATATCTATTTCCCCAAAGTAGAAGTCTCAAGATGTAAATTATGTAGGCTTTAGTTTATTATATAATTTAAGACATCCTCAATAAAAAAATAAAAAGAAAAAATAAAATAAAAATACATGTTTTTCATTGCTTTAATTATATTATGGCAGATATGCTACATTTGGCATATTGCACCCTTGCAATAACTGATAAATTCGAAACAAGATTGATGAACTTCATGATAACCAAAAACATTATAAGCTCACATCAAGCAGCTGAGACCAACTCATGTAAATAGAAAACCACATTGCAATCATTTCAACGAGGGGAAAACCTTGAGAAATATTTCTTGCCCTACCAAAAAGACCTTAATCCAGAATCAAAAGGTCAAATTTTTAATTAATATCTAGAACTGCAATTTTAGAAAACACTTGATAATGCTTTAGCACAAGAACTCAATAGGAGAGGTTTTAGGCCTCTGTTATCAGATGCTTAATCAGAAAAAACTTTTACCTGGAAGCTTCCTTTAGACTCCACCTGGTGGGACAAAAGCTGTAGCAGTCAGGATGTTGGTCCTTTTCTATAAGATTTGTGGTAACACAACTCATTACTCTCTCAATTAAAGAGAGCATCTATTTATAATAGAGAATTAGGGTAAACCAGAAAAACATAAAGAGAGATAGGCTAGATGGACTTTAGGGATTTAGGCCCATTAGCTATTCTAACACTCCCCCTCAAGCTGGAGCATAGATATTAACCATGCCTAGCTTGTTACAAATATAACCAATTCTATTACCAGATAATGACTTCGTAAGCACATTCGCAAGTTGTTCCGCTGCCCTCACATGTTGCAATGATATTTCTCCATTTTGTAACTTATCTCTTACGAAATGACAATCAACTTCGATATGCTTGGTCCTTTCATGGAACACCGGATTAGAGGCAATATGAATGGCTGCTTGATTATCACACCACGGCTTGGATGAACTCGACGGGGTGTATCCTAGTTCATTAAGAAGCTGTCGTAAATAAGTGATTTTGCTCGTGGCATGAGCCATAGCTCGATATTTAGATTCAACACTTGAACGAGCTATCACAGGTTGCTTCTTACTTTTCCAGGATGCTAGATTACCTCTTGCGAGTATGCAATATCCAGTAGTAGACTTCCGATCACTAGGAGATCCTGCCCAATCTGCATCTGAGAAACCTTCAATATTTATATGGCCTTGATTACTATATAATAGACCATGACTGGGAGTACCCTTGATATACCGAAGAATATTCAGGACTGCGTCCCAATGAGGAACCCATGGAGCTGCCATAAACTGGCTAGTTACACTCACAGAGAATGCAATATCTGGACAAGTTACTGCTAGATAATTCAATTTGCCAGCAAGACACCTATACCTCTCAGGATCAGTAAATAATTCTCTGTCTTCTGGAAATAATTTCACCCCAGAAACCATAGGAACATCAGATGGCTTGGCGTTAATCATTCTTGTATCACGTAACAGATCTAAAGCATATTTTCTCTAAGATAGAAAAATCCCATGATGACTTCGGGCAACTACCCAAGAAATATCGTAGAGGACCAAGACCCTTAGTCTGAAATTGACTTTGTAGAAACAATTTCAGAGAAGATATACCAGTAATGTCACTCCCTGTGATGACAATATCATCCACATAGACCACTAAGAGAATGCTCCCTGCATTTGATTTCCGAAAGAAAACAGAGTGATCCTTGGCCGCTCTTTGTAGACCAAATTTCAAAACCACATCAGTGAAGCGCCCAAACCAGGTCCAAGGCGATTGCTTTAAACCATAGAGTAACTTTATTAACCGACAAACTCGATCAGACTCTCCCTGAGCAACAAACCCGGGTGTGGTTGCTCCAAATACATCTCTTCCTGCAGATCACCATGAAGAAAGGCATTCTTGACATCTAGCTGATGCAAGGGCCACCCAGAGGGAGCAACAAGAGATATAATAAGACGAACTGAAGTCAATTTGGCCACGGGGGAAAAAGTATCAGTATAATCAATACCATAAGTCTGGGCATAACCCTTTGCAAGCAACCGAGCTTTGAGACGAGCAACAGACCCGTCTGGATTCATTTTAACAACATACACCCATTTGCAGCCAATAGATTTCTTGCCAGGAGGCAAGGGCACTAAATCCCATGTCTGATTCACCTCAAGAGCAGTCATCTCATCCAACATGGCCTCTCGCCACTCGGGAGAAGATAGGGCCTCGGATAGAGAACGAGGGATTGAAACAGCATCCAAAGTAAAGATAAACGCCTGTAGAGTCAAAAATACACCTGCATAAGAGACCGTAGCTGATACAGGATATTGGGCACACCCACGGCGATCCTTCCGAAGAGCGATAGGAATATCAATATCAACAAGCGGAGATGATGCCTTAAGATTAGACAACAAGGAGTCTGATAAATTAGAGGGCAGCTCAGAAGCAACTACGGGAGAGGAACCAAAAACCCGTGTGTACCACGAACATATGTCTGAAGAGGACACATAGATGTGATGGACGGACTCGGGAAATCTCGTATGATATCATACAACAGACACTCATCGAGCCCAGACGACTCAGAATCACTGGAAGATAACGCATGAGAGGAGAAAGGGAATGACTTATGAAACACAACATCTGAGGATACCAGATACCGCCCCAACTCAGGAGAGAAACACTGATAACCTTTTTGTGTGTGGGAATAGCCAAGAAATATGCACCGTAGAGATTTTGAGTCGAGCTTCGTCACCTGAGGTCGAATATCCCGACAATAACAAGTACAACCAAACATCCATACAGGAAGAGAATGTAATGGCTAATGTGGAGATAAAAGTCGATAAGGAATCTCCCCCTGAAGAACGGACGAAGGCATTCGATTAATTAAATATGTTGCAGTAAGGACAACATCACCCTAGAATATTTTGGGCACCTGCATATGAAACATAACGGCCCGTGCTACTTCCATAAGATGACGATTTCTGTGTTCAGCCACACCATTTTGTTGGGGGGGTATCGGGACAGGATGACTGATGGATAATGCCCTGAGTAGTCATGAAAGAAACAAGGGGAGCAGACAAATATTCACGAGCATTATCACTACGCAACATACGAATAGGAACAGAAAATTGAGTACGTATCTCAGCATAAAACGCACAAAAGATAGACAACAATTCAAAACATTGTTTCATTAAGTAAACCCATGTAACACGAGAATAGTCATCCACAAATATAACAAAGTAACGAAAACCAGCCTTTGATAAGACAGGACACGGACATGGACCCCAAATATCATAATGGACTAAATCAAAAGGAGCACATGCTCGTTTATTAAGACTCGACACATAAGACCTGCGATGATGTTTCGCAAACTGACACGACTCGCAGAATAATTCCTGTAAAGACACCAGAGACGGACACAGACGCTTTAGACTTGGAAGAGCAGGATGACCAAGCTGACAGTGAAGCTCCAAAGGAGTGAGAGACAAACCGGAACACGCCATAGAAGTTGGTCCCTCTTCCAACACGTAGAGACCCCCTGAAGTACGGTGACCCCTACCAATCGTCCACCTCGTCGAACGATCCTGGAAGTCACAGTGATCAGTAGAAAAGGTAGCAAAGCAGTCAAGATCTTTTGTAATGGCACTAATAGATAACAGATTAAAAGGAAGATTAGGCAAATATAACACGGATGAAAGGTGTATAGTAGGTGTAGGAGATGCAATGCCAATCCCTTTAACCGCCACGAAAGACCCATCAGCCACTCTTACATCAGGATGAGAAGTCGTGGGAGAATATGTGTGTAAAATACCTGTGGTACTAGTCATATGATCAAAGGCCCCGGAGTCAATCACCCAAGGGCAAGGGAATGCAGACATATATGCAGATGAAGAGGATCCAGTCTAAGTAACAGTAGTAGATTTGGAGGACTGATTAGCAAGTAACCGGGAATATTCCTCGGCTGTGAGACGAATACTGCCTTTATCGGAAGGAGCAGATACCAATGTAGAATTATCTTGTACGGACCCTGAAATAACATTAGCAGATCGGGCATTGAGAGGCTTGCCGTGTAATTTCCAACATCTGTCACAGGTGTGACCTGTGCCGCCACAGTGAAAACAAACAATCTTCCCATCAGGACCACGACCACCACGTCCTCATGATGGTATGTGACCTGCCAAAGCAGCACGATCACTACCACAGTGCTAGGAGCAGAACGGACAAAGCGGAGCACCCGAGAATAAGCCTCAGTAAGAGAAGATTCACGACTCACTAAGATCTGGAATCGAGCGGGGTCAAACTCCCACCGCAGACCACTAAGAAATGCCATAACCGCTAACTGTTCCTGTTGCTGCCTCATATGATTAACACCAAAAGTTAAAGGCATCAAGATATTAAGCTCTTCATACACCCGTTTAAAGGCAGCAAAATAATCATTAACTGGAATATTGCCCTGCTCAGTTCGAAAGAAAGAGATATCGTAATAGCAATTCAGATCATCTTTGCCAGAATATAAGACCATAAGATACTCTCAAAGTTCTTTAACCGTATCACAGTAACCAAGACAGTCACCTTCGGATCCATGGAATTAAGTAATTGATTATATAACCGAGCGTCATCACGTAACCAAATCTTGGTACCTGCAAGATCTATATTGAGATCCGGGGAATTACCCATAAGATGCTCCTCTCTGTCCAGGCCACGAATGGCAAACAAAATAATTTTCCGCCAATGCTGATAATTTGTCCCATCTAATCGCTGATCGGTAAGACGGATGGACGACGACACAATCTCAGACACAACTGGCTTTGGTTCGGAGGTACTCTGGAGGAGTTAACACAAGAAAGATCCTGCAAACAGAATTCACCAAATAGGAGACACCCTTGAAGAAATAGGGGGAATTCACACCCCTCCACAGGAAAACAAATAGAGATGTACGTCAAATATCCATCAAAGGATCAGCAAACTTGAATAAAAAAAAAAAAACTGTTTTGACGCAAAGAGCAGCTACCTCCCGCGTTGTGCATAAAACAGTATCAACACACCATAAGAATATCAATCCAAACATAGAGAAATAAATCCATGCACAAACATTAATCAAGAAGAAACCCATCACCATTACAAATTCAGACACCCACGGAGGAGCTGCCGTGTTACAAGAAAGGCCCCGGAGGGGACGAAACGTGCCCAGCAAGCCGAGAGAGCCGAGCGAGAGAGACGAGAGCCGTGCGAGAGAGAAGATGCTGGAGAGAAATCGGTGAGTGTTTTTTTTTTTCAGTTGTGTTGCTCTGATACCATGTTGTAACACAACTCATTATAATAGAGAATTAGGGTAAACCAGAAAAACCTAAAGAGAGATGGGCGAGATGGGCTTTAGGGCTTTAGGCCCATTAGCTATTCTAACAATTAAAGCTGGTTAAATGTTAATTTTGAGTTTTCATTATTTGTTTGGTAGAAGACGTAGTTTAGTTAATTATCTTACCACATTGTCTTTACTTTCTATCCAAACACTAAATATGAGCAATTGTACAGTAATGTAATTCCTGTCCAAATTTTCTGGAGTATAACTTAGTTCCTGCTAGTTAGTGTTGATTCTTTTCGAGTATATGAAATTAACATTTGACTCCTACTGCACTTCCAGGCCATCTTTCGTGTTTCAGTCACACAGGATCAGAGTGCAACACAGATTAATTCCACCTCTTCGCCTCTAGATATAAAGATACCAGTGCAAACAGAAGGAAGCACAGGGAAAGACACTCATATGAATGCTTCAGCTTCTGCTACAATACATACATATAAGGATACGACCGAGGAAGAAGATGATTGGGACGCATTCCAGTCTTTTCATCCTGCTGCTGATTCTATTCCAGAAGAATCTGCTCCTGTTGACAACATTTCCATTCCAGATTCCAGTTTTGAATGCTATAATGATGTTCCAGAATATTCTAGTTCCCCATCTTTAAAGGATGCCAAATATATTAATGATGCAGATGATCTGGTGACTCGTCAAGTGGAAGTGTTATTGGCAAACCAAGGTGAAAAAAATGAGAATGAGCCCCAACCTTTTAATCGTGACATAGGGCCATCTGGTGAGCATCCTCCTCAAGAGGATGACGATGAGGCAGAGACAAGGCAAGAGAATTTGGTGACTTGTCAACAACAGCAAGTGTTGTTGACAACTCCAGTTGGCATAAATGAGATTGAACAACTCTATGATCCTCAACCTCTTAATTATGCTATGGTCTCGGATCAACCTTTTGAGAATGCAGAAAGGTTAAGTAAAGAGAATTTCGTGGATGGAAGTGTAAAAGGAAGAACCCAGAAGAGCAAGGGTGATGAAAATGATTTTCAAGTATCATCCTTTGATCCTCTGCCTCTTAAGGATGCTCAAGATTCTGGTGTTGAACAGCACCTGGATACTACTACTACTAGTGAAGACCTAAAGTGTATGGATGGTCTTGGCAATTCTTCTGATACTCCAAATAGTGGGGACTTGGATGGAGAGAGAGAAAAACCTGATCAACAGAATCTACAAGGTGGTGGAGAAAGAGGAGAAAAATCAACATCTGAAAACAAGCTCGATGTGCAGTATGAAGACACTGTTGTCAGTTCAGAACCACTGAAAAGTTAAAATTTCAGCGGTAATAAAGAATCTTAGTGATATATAGACCGCAATTACCAATACAATCATGGTGGTGAAGGCGGCATTTTGGTGGTCATTTGACTCTCTGCTACCTGTCCTGACAAAGGCAGAAGCAGGTGTCTGTGTAAGGCATCTTTCAATCCACGAGTTTCCATTAATTCTGCGGTGGATGGAGCAGAGCGGAGCGTCAAGGTGGTATTCAACGTACTTGTAGGGCAATCAAATTAATATTTCCGTGTCCACTTAAATCTGAACAAAGAATTTAATTGATTATGAGCAAATAATTTCAGTTTTTTTTATTACATTAATAGTTTGATGTATCTATTACTTATCATATTGTTCATCAGAAATTAAACCCATCCCCAAAAAAAAGGAAAAAAAAAAATAAAAAAAAAGAGTATCTATTAGTTATCTATGCAAATACGTAAATACCGTTCTGTAAAAGCTTACTATAAAAGGTTTAGATATGGAAGACTTCTGTAGTTAAATACAATAATCAGAAATATGTACCTTAGGTTTGCATTCAACTCGTTCGAAATTTCGATATTGGTAAAATGTAACAGTTAGTGATATTACATAAAAGTCTCAAGTTTGGTATTGTGTCAACTGTCAATGTACCTTCTCAAAGAAAATCCGAATGAATTAAGTTAATTGGTTGAGATCAACTATTACTAGTAATGCATCAATTAATGTGATTGTGTTCATGCCGGATTTATCACTTGTTTGAAGTTAACTCGTCAGAGCTTGTGATACCAGTTAAGGTTTGGGATTTGAATTTGTTTAAAAAATCGCCTAAACTAGTGCAACAGTCGTATCGTCTCCAGTGTCTTTTCTTTAACGAAGGTTAAAAGATTGGGTCTATAATGGAGAGAGTGACAATATCTTAGGGAGAGGAGGGTAGGGTGGATAATGGACGTACGCTGAACAAGAACTTTAGATAGAAAGATATTCAGCTTGAGGATGAATTGGAGTTTGGATCCTTCTCTCATACTCCCTTCATATTTAGAGGGAGAGACAAGTGAAATGTATCAAACGTTGTGATATGTGAATATGCTTTGAATATTTTAATGACAGCTTTTTGATATGTGTACGAGATTGTCATCAAACAGTGTTGGGATGACACGTCATGAAATGTGTGCATTAGCAGACTGTTTGATATAATGATCGTATCTCTGATCCCACCATTCCTAAGATACATCACATTCTCCTTTTGGAAAGTTGAGGTAATTACATCATGTGAAGTTTTAGAGCTTTTAATGTTTTGATGTTGTTAAGAATACTATCTTCGAGGCTTATGTGCTAGGTGATTCATGAAGACCCTTCTAAGGAGGAAGTGCAAGGAGGGCCACCCAAGGTAGGAGCCCACGAGCAAATATATCAATATGTGACAAATTGGCCTTCTCGGGGCAACGAACCTTTCCATGGGAAATGGTATAAAATATGTTAAGTGAGGAGTTGGCCTTCTCGAGGTTGCAAACTCTTCTGTAGGGAATGATATAATGTGTTGTGACAAATTGGACCTTTTGGGGTGGCAAGCCATAGGAAATGTAGTATGAAACATGACATATTTAGTGGCTAATTGGCCCTCTCAAGGTGGAAAACTCTTCTATAGGAAACATGATAGAAAATATGTTAAAGTGACTAATTGTCCCTCTCAGGGTAACAAACCCTTTTGTAGAACATATGATATGAAATCTACTAAGTGACGAGTTGGCCCTCTTGAGGTGACAAACCCTTCCGTAGTGAATAATATGATAGAAAATATTGTTAAATGAGACGGTTGAGTAACCTTTTTTATAAGGTGGTGTACTTTTGTATATAATTGCAGAGAAATGTTATTTAAAATAATAATATAATATAAAAAAAAAACAATTTATCAACTTACAGTTATCAAACGTGCTATTTTACTTTTACCAAACAATTTTGTTTTATGAAAAAATCTTTTCAAAAACAAAGAATTTGTTTATTGCTTTCTTGCTTCTGACAGAAATTTTTGAAAGCAAATCCAAACAGAGCCTTCAACAAATGCTTGTTGATCAAGTTCCGCCTAAAATAGTCTAGAAAAAGACGAACAAAGCGGCTTTGTCTAGACACCACAAATCTGTCCAAAACTATACTGAAGAACTAGAACCCACTGTAAATCTGATAACCGAATGTAATAAGTCAGCAATCATCATAATTTACTTCGATAAATCTACATCACGGCTACCAAATATCATGGACATATTCCATCCATTATTACATGTCCCATATTTTAATGAGATGACTTTCCTCCGCAAAGTCTCCTTTTTTTCTCTAACTCCAAAACCACTTACCCAGAAGATCTTTATCCATAATGACAAATTGGCAAAAGCCCATCACTTTTTTATTAATAAATTTTATTGTTTATATTTTAGAAGTTACTACTTAGTACTTACTAAAAAAATAAATAAAGAAATTGATTGAAAGTAAGTCTATATTATAATATTTTAAATAAAAAATAAAGTGAACTTATTTCGGTAAAATATTCGAAGTTTCAATTGGAAATTGCCTGAAATTCTGTGAAATTTTACAACCTAATTTCATTCAATTTTTTTTATTTCTAAAATGGCTTTTGTCCAAAATTTCACCAAAATATTCAAAATTTCGAAAATTTCATTTTCGTTCGACTCTACAAAATTGTTGAAATTTCCGAAATTTAAACTATAGTGGGAAAGAAGGTAAAAATGATCCTTTGTTTTTAAATATTTTAAAGAAACAAAAAAAAAAAATATAT
>JAUPMG010000017.1:2250051-2274615 GCA_031762675.1 Pachysandra terminalis
CCGTTCCGGGGTGAGGTGTCCCTGAAAGGGTTGAGTGTTAACAAAAAGGATGAGGGCCGGGATGGGAAGAAGAAACTCAGGAAAGTGTCAGAGAAGTTGCAGAGCTCTAATGGCAATTTCAGAGAGAGTTGGACCTTCTGAAACTTTTCCCCCCTCCAAAAGTTACCTTTACTTATGGGGAGTAAGGCTTTAATAGCCCTCCACCCTTGGTCAAGCCCTCTCACCGAGTGACAAATGTCGAGCATGCCGGATGCTAGGGGACACCTGTCACTGCGGGATAGACTAAGAGTGCGGCCCACAGCTTTAACCAATCCCATCAGCTGCTTAAGTGGACTTCCGTCGTCCACCCGGGCTGATGGGACGGTTTCTCTGGCCCCCTTTCCTGAAAGGGTTTCTTGATTCCCTCCCCCACCCTTCTGATTGGTCTAAAACTGTAATGATTTGAGAGTTTGTGGGCGGACCGCCGATTATGTCAAATCCAGGTGCCGCCAGTATGGGCTCCCGCTGTCCACCTGGGCCAATGGGATTGACCCGCCGGTCCTTTTCCCTGAAAAGGGGCTTCTTGGTTCTGTTCCCCCTTTTTCCGTTTGGACCAAAGGTCACGCAATGATTTGCTTGGTCCAAAGGTCGTACAATGATTGAGAATCGTGAAGAGGGAGACTCAAGTTTGAATCACGTGTGTTTTAACGATCAATCTGCGAACCGGGATGAGGTAGTGATCTCTCCAATGCTTAAACATTTGCTTACTGTGCCGTCAGAAAGCACTCCCCCTTGGCGAGAGGGAACCACACCCTTAGCTTCTAAGAGGGGAGGGTCGGACCTTCCTGAAGGGGAGCCTCATACCCGGGAAGGGATTTGCCTGACATCTAGTAAGGGGTTTACCTAATATCCGGCCCAGGGGTTTACCCTTGCCTCTGGTTCCGGTAGGGGGTTAGCCCTACATCATGACCTTTGTGCGTCTGACTTGGCATATACGACTCCCAATCAGTGCCACGCGGCGCGCATGCATTGGCCCAATTTGAATTTACAAAAATGGGGTTATCATTAGCCCCCTACGCTTAAAACGTGCTGACGTGACATGTTATGAGCGCAAATCTCAGCGCAGTGATCCGCTGCAGCCTTTACCTTCCTCATGATTGGCCTAGCGGCGGAACCATTGAAAAAGGAAACCGTCGCCTGGCCTTCTCAAGCGTGCTGAAGAAGTAACATTAAATGCGGGCTGAGGTGTCATGCCAGGGTTGGGTTACCGTTCCGCTGCCTCGGTACCCTCCAAGTCGTTGTTTGACGGGCCCCGTGCAGTCCCATCATTCCTTTTGTTTAAAAGGGGATGAACTGCCTGGAGCCTAGGTTCCCTACTGTTCATCTCCTTCCCGCATCTTCAAGCTCTCTGCAACTCATCTTCAACCTCAGAGTTTTCTGATAAGGAGAAGGCGATAGGGGCCGTGTTGATAAGCGGCCTCCGGGAGTCGGCCATGAGGCCGATGATTAAGACTGGGACCGCCGTGGGCACCCCCAGCAAGCGGGGAACCAAGCAAGGGTGGATCCGCTACTTCTGGCGGGAGGAGGTCATTGATCGCTCGGTCAAGGTCCTCTACGTCGTGGACAGTGAGGACAACGACAGCTCGGCGGCCCTTGAGGCCCTCATCACGTTGTGGCTGTCCCACGACATCCTGCCGAGTTTTTCGGGCGACAATGTGAACGAGGCCGTGCTGCGGATAGCCATTAAACTGGCGCAGGGCATGACCGTCCCCTTGGCTCCCTTGTTCCTGGGGAGCCTGTACAAGAGCTTGGATCTGCTAGCCGCAGACCAGCCCCGGGCACGGGGGAGTGCGTCATCGAGACAGTGGTGGACTTGGGGTTCCTCCAGATGTTCCTTTGGGAGCATTACCCGAGCTTCACCCTTGTCAAGGTCCAGGGGGATTCAGAGGTTGAAGAAGATCAGGGCCCTTACCCCCAGGTGGCCTTCTGGTCCAGGGAATGCCCCAGGACCGATATGAGCATCTCCTTCATCCTGGACCTAGAGATGGAGTTCGAGTTTCGTCCCTACGCCCGGCTGATCAAAGGGGTGGCGCAGAGCATGGGGGCTAACTTTGAAGAGGGGAGCTCATCCCGGTGTCAGCGTGACACAAGCTCCCCCAGGAGATGCAGGCATACCTGGTGATCATTCACTATGGCAACGTCCTGGGCGGGGTTGAGGCTCTGACCCCATGCCCTATGACCTATAACCTGAATCGGGTGGCGCGCCAGTTCGGGCTGGACCAGGCGATCCCCCGGGTGAACATTTCTCTCGACCCCAAACCCCGGGAGGTTGGTGAGGGGTTCACCCTGGCAAACGGGGTGAAGTATCTGGACGCCTGGTATGCGGTGGAAAAGACCCCGCTAGGCAAGAAAAGAGGGGCCACCGGCACGTGGCTGGAGCTGTGGGGACGGTTGCTTAAAGGGGTTGTCGTCTTCAACGAGCTGCCTCCAGCCCCGACAGTGCTTCTGCGGACGCCCGGGATACGAGGCTGAAGAAGGGCGGGTAGTCCGAGGTGAATCCCCGGGCTCGGCTTCCGGGTGTACGAGCCTACAGCAGCTCCTGCCGCGGCCCACCCTAAGGCGGGGGTTTCTGGGGTTGTGGCCCTTGACGAGGATGAGGCCGCTCTAGATCTCATCATAGTGGTGATCCCCCCACCGCCCAGCTCCTCTCCTCGGGGGAGGAAACTGAGCAGCGCCGGGTCATCCGGGGCCTCCAAGCCCCCTGCAAAGGTAAACTGCACTTTGTGATTTAGAGGCGCTTAGCTGCCTTGTGCTAAAACATGGTTGAATTGCTTGCTTTCAAAGGAAGGGCGTCCCAGTCGCTGCCAAGGTGGCTTCTTCTGAGGTTGTTACCCCTCCCGACTCCCCAGAGAAGCTCGAGGAGGGGAAGAAGGCCAGGAAGAGACCGGCAAAAGCCCCGAGGCCTCCAAAGAAGGTAACCGTCTAACCCTGCCATAGCACATACAGTCTCAAGATTGGGTTTTAACCATTTTCTTTGATGATTAGGTCCCGGTCATGGATAGACTCGGGGTTGACACCCCACTGGCTTCAGTTCCAATGCCTGCCGGCTAGCGCCCTGCTCAAAGTAAGCCCTAGCACTTGTACATATATTTATCTTACCCATGGGCAGGGTTACTAACATTGATTCTCTGTCAGGGCCTGCAGACGCACCAGGGCGCGATGGTGATCACCCTCCCCGGACCCTAAGCAACGTCCTGAGGATCCAGAGGGAGGTGGGGATCAAAGGAAAGGGCAACCAGCTGACCTTGGTAAGAATCGCCTACTCCCATCATGCCTGCCAGCCACCGGGGGCCAGCTCTAATGCTTTTTGTTAAAGGGTTGCTCACATTTCCTCTCTTTTTTTAGGATCTGGCCCAATCACTCATAGAGATGACGGATGAAGTCTTCGAGGCCACCGTAGCGACCCTCGAAAGATCCTGTAGGCCCGTGCTGGAGAAAAAGGTTACGGCTGAGCGGGCTAAACACAGGTCGGGGGTCCAGGGTCTACCCCCTCCTTCCCGGATGACCTCCTCAACCATGATCAAGGAACTGGATGACTACCAGAGGATGGAGACGGGGGAGCCCCCGGTCGAGCTTGCTCGCGTCCATCTCGAGCTCGAGGATTGCCCGGCCCTTCAGGGCGACGGATCAGCGGTCGGGGGCACCCAGAGTGACGAGGAGTTAGGACTGGGGGACCCCGACTCTGATGACTCCAACTCTCAGCCGGGGATAGAGCTTCCTGCACACCCAGAAACTGTGGAGGATCCTCTGGAGGCTGCTTCTTGTGTTGCGGCTGCCGAGGCTGATCGGGTCTTCGCCGAGGTCAGAGCTGCTGTTAAGTCCGGGTACAAGACCAAGCAAGGGACATTGGCACCATAATCCCACCCAGGGGTCCACTTGAAGAGCAACGGGAGGGGGAAATATCTGGAAGCGGTCATCTCTACCAACTCCCCTCCCGTCCCGGTCGTGGATGTATTGGACACCCCCGGGTGGCGATTCAGGAGGTGGACTAGGTGCCAACCCCAATCCTCACAATCGTCGAGACCCTAGAGGGCCCGACCCCGTCTCCCGCGGTGTAAGTGATCGAAGACTGCATCACCCCACCGGGGGCCATCGTCCTGATCGGGCACCTCCTCCCCACGCCGGCCACCCATATCGCACTGGCCACTCCATCAAGGGCGGCGAGGAAGCAGAAGACCGACCCGGACAGTTACCATGCTCTTTTACAATTCCAAGGATACTATATTCCCGAGGAGATGGTGCACTGGATGGAGGTCATCTTCCGGACCTATGGAGACGTCTTAGACAAGGAGAAGGTTCCCCTGACTTGGGTCCGCAGTGGAGGCTACGTTGAACTGTGATCCCTGCTAGAGTTCATCTCAGGGATTGGGTTTGAGTCTTTGACGGGAGATGTGCTCGAGGCATGGAGGGCGAGCGTCTACGGGCTGGGAGACTTGGGCTTCAAAGTGGACTGGCTGAGAGATCACCTATCCAACTTGGAAGAAGTCACAGCTAGGCAGATGCAGAGGTTTCGGGCTCCAAAGCAGCATTGCCAAGGACGCCATTTCCATCACTCTGCTGATCCAAGCCCGCAAGAAGAAACAAGAAGAGATCACGGCTTTGCGGCTAGCTCTCGCTGAGAGAGAGGAAGAACTTTGGGGGATGGAGAGCTAGGGGTAGCAAGCGGAAAAGCAGAAAGACGAGGTGTTTCATCAGCTGAATTCTATTCCACTGATAGACGGCCACTTTGTATTAACCAGCTTGCTCCCGAGGGAGTTGTATATATTGAAAACAGATGAATGAAACATTTTGTTCCTCATTTTCTTCTCCTTTGTTTACAAACTTAATAATAATAATGTTTTAACCACTTGTCGTTCACCAGCTCTTCTCGGGCGTCATCCTCAAAAGCTAAAATCTTGTAATAACCGGAGGCATAAGGCTGAGTAATCTGAAAGGGTCTGTCCCACCGGGGTCCGAACTTAGGTTTAATAGTGTTGCTCCGCTCGATCCATGAAGTTCTAAGGGCCAAACTGTCCACATAGAAGTTCTGGGGCGACGCTTCTTTTGATAAGCCTTAGCAATAACCTAGTGATATTGTTGATTACGGGCAAAGGCCTTTTCACGCCTTTCATTAAGGTTGTCCAGCTCATGCATCTGGATTGCAGCTAAGTCATGAGTGTCCCAATCGATCCCGGCTGCTTGCAACACCTGGGCCGAGGTGACTTGCAACTCAACTGGGAGCACAACATCTGTCCCATAAACCAGTGAGAAGGGGGTAGCCTGGGTCGCGCGATGCTTCGAGACTCGGTAGGCCCAAAGAACGTTAGGCAAATTCCCGTTCCACCGGGACTGGTGATCATAGGTCATTTTACTTAGCAGCTTGATAAGGGTTTTGTTGGTGGCCTCGGCTTGGCCGTTCCCCTGAGGGTAATATCAGGTAGACTTGAGATGTGTAACCCGGTACTCAGCTAGCAGCAACCTGACATGTCTGCTAAGGAAGGACAAGCCGTTATATGTGATGATTCTCTGAAGCGGCCCGGACCTGGAGATAATGCACTCCCGAATGAACTGTGTGACTGCCTCCCCAGTCGCTCTCCATAATGCGATGGCCTCAACCCACTTGGTGAAATATTCGGTGCCCACCAATATCCACGCTGCCCCTTCCTGCTCCGGGGGTTGATGGGTCCAATCAAGTCAAGCCCCCAAGTGTGAAAGGGCCAGGGCGTCAAAATTTATTGCATTCTTTTAGGGGAGGGCGCCTGGGGATGTCACCTTGGATCTGGCACGGGGAGCACTTCCTCACATAATCAAAGGCATCATTCCTCATGGTCGACCAGTAATAACCGAGGGTTATCAGTTGGTCAAAAAGTTTCTCCTGCCCCTGGTGAGCCCCACAGGAACCCGAGTGGACCTCCCTCAGGACAATCTTGGCTTCCTGGGGCCCAACACACTTCAGAAGACGGCCATTGAAATTGACCCGGAACAGGTTGTCCCCTTGTACCTGGAATCGCGTCGCCCACCTGCGGATCCTGTGGATCTTCAATGCGTTTGCTGGCAAGACCCCATCTCATAGAAAAACAAGAAATGGCCATCTCCAATCTCGCTCCTGGGTATCAACTGGGCAAGCCTCCATCACATCAATCAGCCCCTGGCAATCTGTACAGTCCCTTTGGACTTTTGCTACATCATATACCATGGTCGGCCAGTAAACGCGGAGCCTTTGCAATCTCCTGCTGAGTGAAATGGAGTCTAGGCTTCCACAAGTCTGCTCGTGCAAGTCAGTAAGGGTCTGCTGGGACTCTTCATGACTAATGCACCTCAACAAGACACCGCTGGTGGCCCAAGAAAATAGGGCTCCCTTGATCTCTACAATATTGGCCACCTTGCGCACTGGGATCCCACTTGGTGAGACCGGGTGGCGAAGCTTATAGAAGATCGGGTGCCTCCAATTCGTGGGGAGGATGTCCTCCTTCTCGACCATGGGGTCGAGGGTCGCTCGGAGGACCTTCCTGATGACGTCAATCCACTGCGATCCACCGTCTAAGACAATCCTGCTCCCGAGATTGGCCAAAAGATCAGCTTGATGATTCTTGGATCTCGGGACATGGAGCAACGAGCATTCTGTGAATTTCTTCATTAAGGCTTGGATGGCAGTCCGGTATGGCACCAACTCCAGCTCCTTGACAGCAAAGTCTTCATTGACTTGTGTGATATAATGACCTTTGAATCCCCGAGAACCCTGAGCTTTTCCATACGCAATTGCTTCGCCAGAATTAGGCCAATTAGTAGGGCTTCATACTCGGCCCGGTTGTTGGTGCAGAGGAAGTCGAGTTTGAAATAGAAGTACAAGTTACATCCGTTGTCAGCAATGAACTCAATACCGGCTTCGCCACCGTCAGAGTTGACTGACCCGTCAAACTTCATCTGCCATTCTTGCTCCTCAACCACGTCGATCTCGAACTCCGGCAACTCTTCTTCCTCGGCTTTGGAGAAAGCCGGGAGCAGGTCGGCCACGGCCTGCCCACGAATGGTACGTGGGTGCTCACAGATGATATCAAAATCGGACAACTGCAGAAGCCACTTTGTATACCTCTCTGTAAGCATGGGTTGAGAAAGCAGGTACTTAATAGGATTCGCCTTGGTGCTCAAGTGAGTTGGGCACGCTAACAGGTAATGTGGATCACGTGGGCTAGAGCCAGGCAGAACTTATCCACCTATGAATACTTCAACTTGGCCCCCCGGAGGAGCCTGCTAACATAATATATTGGCCTCTCGGTCCCCTCAGCATCCTCATGAGCAAGTAAACCTCCAAGAGCGGTATCTGAGGTGGAATATAAATAGGCAGAGGCTTCCCGGGTGAGGGTGAGACCATTGTGTGCGGGTGCTTCAGAACATCCTTGATCTTCTCAAACGTCTGCTGGCACTTCAGAGTCCACAAGAAAGGGGTCTCTTTGCGCAGCAGAGGTATGAGCGGGGCGATGTAGGCGAACAAGCCGAGTATGAACCTCCGGATATAGGAAATCTTCCCAAGGAAAGACTTCAGCTGCTTCTGCGTCCAGGGCGGGCATAATTCAAGTATTGTCTTGGTTTTGGTAGAATCTAGGTCAATGTCGGGCCGGTGTACAACAAACCCTAGAAACTTCCTAGCAGTTACCCCAAAGGTGCACTTAGCCGGGTTCATCTTCAGGTTTTAGAGTCGGCATCTCTGAAAGACCTTTGCCAGGATCTCAAGGTGTTCATGTCGCTCCTTGGACTTCACAACAATATCATCTACATAATCCTCCACCTTCGCATGAATCATATCATGGAAGATAGCAGTCATGGCTCGCTGATAGGTAGCTCCGGCATTCTTCAACCCAAAGGGCATCAACGTGTAGTGACAGTTACCGAATGGGGTGTGGAATGCAATGGCGTCGTGGTCGCTCATCCGGATCTGATTATATCCACTAAAATCGTCCATGAAGGAAAACATCGCGTGCTCGGCCGTGGCGTCTATCAGAAGGTCCATGTTTGGTAGGCGAAACTCGTCCTTGGACTTGCCTTGTTGAGATTCTGAAAATCCACGCAACACCGGATCTGACCATTCTTTTTCTTAACCGGGACAACATTCGCTAGCCAAACCGGGTGCTGGATGGGTTTGATAAAACCGGCCCTCAAGAGTTTCTCCACCTCGTCCTTTATCTGTAGCTGGATCTCGGGTTTGAAAACCCGGGCGAGCTGCTTGACTGGTTTGACCACAGAGGACAAGTGACGTTTATGGGTAACTAAATGAGGATCTAGTCCACACATCTCAACATACGACCAAGCAAACACATCCTTGTATTCCTTCAAAAGATTGACAAGATTATACTTCTCCTTAGAAGACAGATTGGTGTTTACAAAGGTTGTCCTCTTCTCTTCCTCACTCCCGAGATTCACTTCATCCAAGGTTTCAAGGACGGACCTCGCACCATCCTCGAGGTGCTCGGGTGCAGTCTGTATGTCGAAGGCGGTAGCGGGGAAGGGTCCATCTTCATCACTGTAGTCCGAGTCCTCGTCGCCTGTTGCAAAGGCGGCTTCCTCACCTCTTGACTCATCCTGGCCAATATGTGGCAAAGTTAGCTCTGGCTTCTTGGTCTCGGTCCACAGCTTGTAGAAAAACTGTCCATCACCAAGCTTGACCCTAGTACACCAAGTTCCAAAGGCGGAGTCGGTCACTGTCTTCTCGGTAGTTCTCTTCCGTTAATCTTTCTTCCTCTCTTCCTTCAGCTTCCTCTTGGACGGGCCGGGTTCCAGCAATGCTATCTCCGGGTTGGCTTGAATATTAGGCCAGGTGAGCAGTGGGATCCCTCGAGGCAGGGACACCTGGCATTCTCCTGCTGGGGCCAGCTCGTCATACTTGGCCGCGTCCGCCAGGTGAACCTCAGTCTCATCAAACGAGCACGGGTCCGCGATCAACCGCACCATCTCCCCCTTCCTAAAACCCTTGCAGCATTGGTGAAACATGGAACGGACAAGACGGCAACGGTGAATCTAGGACCGGTCGAGGAGGATGTGATAACTAGGGCTGTTGTCCAACACATGGAAGAGTGTCGGATGCTTGTATGGCCCTACCTGCAGCTCAAGGGTCACGTGACCAAAAGCACACTGGCTCCGAGCGTCAAATCCATAGATCCGGATGGCTTGAGGGACAATCCAGTCTTTAGACACGCCAATGGCTTTCAGATTGCCGAGGGGGATGATGTTCAAGGAGGACTCTATATCAACCAGCGACCTCCTGATATCCACCTCCTGCAAGATGGAATTCAAGTATAAGGCCCTGTGGTGGTCCTCATCTGCCACCATCATGTCTTCTGGCCCAAAGGTGATGACACCATCCAGGGTTCAAGTCAGCAGCACAAGCCATCTCTATATCCAGCAATGGCAGTCTCTGGGCGTAAGCCCGCATGGTGATCCTTTCCTATCTTGAGAAACCGATCTCCTTGAGACTCTTCTCAAGCCTCAGCAGCTTGGGTGGAACCGGCTCTCTCCTAGCTACAGTCCCAACTTCAGAAAACAAGACGTTAACCGCGCCTCCCCTACCATTGTGGGTGGGCATGGGGTCTACATGCACCTGCTTGGGCCGGAGGACTACTTCACCGTCAGCAACCCGGAGCTTGTACAACCTTCTCAGGGCAAAGCATTCAAACGTTGCGTGGCGCACCCTCCGGTGGAACTTGCAGTACCGGGGAACCCTCTTCTCCTGAGCGGTCGGCTGTCAGTCTATAGGGGGTAGAACCACGCGGTTGTCTTGGATCCAACTCTTCAGCAGGACGTCCAACTGGGCTGGGGTATAGTTTGGCGTTGGAGGGAAAGGACAGTCAGGTCTCGCCTCATTCCCTCTTCTTCTCTTTGGGGCTCGACTGTCAGCACTGGCGCTCTAGGCCCCTAATTTTTTCTCCGACGGCTTCTTACCAGTGCTGGGCACAACTACTGAAAGACCCGTCCTCCAGGCTGCCTCGATCAGACGGGTGAAGCTTGGAAGCTTGTGGTTTTCCAAGTGTATCCTGTACTCCAAGAGCATCCCCATCACGCACAGCTCCACATACCGGGATTCCTCCTGGCTGTCGCTACAAATCATCACCAGCTCCCAGAACGGCTTCACATAAGTCATCAGGTCCTCCGCGGGCCCCTGGCGTTCCCGGCTGAGCTTCACGATCGTGTAGATCTCTTCCGTGACAAAGACTTTTTTGTAGATGAGGGAGGCCATGTCCTCCCAGGTGTAAACCGAGCCTGGCACAAGGTTATTATACCAAGTGTAGGCATTCTCAAATAGGGACTTGGAAAACTCTCTCAGTCGAAGGTCATGGTCGGCAGCATGGGGTCTGAGAGCTTCAACAAGCGGCTGATGTGCTCCCGCACATTGCTGGTCTGGCCAGTGAACCACTGGAACTTGGGGCTGATGTAATCCTTGAGATAGAATTTCTGAAGCAATGAGGAGGGATATGGGGGGAGGAAGTCATTGTCTGTCCAATCCGGGTCTCAGAATCGGGATTGGAATAACATGGCTTCAACATCAACCATGGTGGCAAAGGAAGGTATGGTATGGGAAAGGGGATTGTTGACGAGAGGGGTGGAGTGATTTGGAGTGGGGGTGGTAGTGAGGCATATGCGTGGGCTGGGAATGGTGGAGGGGTGTACGCGGCTGCTGAAGGTGCTAGCGCGTGAGGCAGTATAGGTGGTTGCGGGAGTACGTCAGTATGTGCAGCCTCCATCGCGGGACTGGTTACGTCGTCCCGAGATATGGAAGGCTGCCGGGGTGCCTGAGGAGTGGTGGGTTGCTGGATGATGCTCTGTTGCGCTGCCATGACCATGAGCTGCTTCTGTATGAGCCAGAGTGTATCAGCAATAGAAGAAACGGAATTAGGGGCCTAGAGTCCTGGGTGAGGAGCGCTCGAAGGTAGTGGAGTCAAGAGAGGAGACTCACAGGGTGGAGTTGGAGCTTCAAAGGGCAGCTCTCCACCCGACTGGCGACCATCTTGGTCGCTAGCAGACGACTGACCTTGGCTCGTCTCTGAGGAAAAATGTTGCATCTTCTCTAGGATGTGATCCCGGCTATGGGACTGGAAACACTCAAAGGTTTAAACACAAGAAAGGTAGGGAAACAAAACAGGTCCCTAGTGGAGTCGCCAAAATGTTTACCCCAAAATGGTAGCCTAAGCCAGTTTACTTAGCTTGAGTAAAATGCACAGGTGTCAGCACCTGAGAGGCTTACCGATTTCAGGGTTGAACCTGTCCGGTTACCTGTTTCACGCCAGCCTAAACCACGGGGTGGCTGTTCCGAGGTGAGGTTTCCCTGAAAGGGTTGAGGGTTAACAAAAAGGATGAGGGACGGGATGGAAAAAAGAAACTTAGGAAAGTGTCAGAGAAGCTGCAAAAGCTGCAGAGCTCTAATGGCTATTTCAGAGAGAGTTGGGCCTTCTGCAACTTTTTCCCCCCTCCAAAAGTTACATTTACTCCTGGGGAGTGAAGGCTTTTATAACCTTCCACCCTTGGTCGAGTCCTCTCACCGAGTGACAAGTGTCGAGCATGCCGGATGTTAGGTGTCACGACCCGAATTCTAAAACGCGTCTCATACTCATGTGAGCAAGGCTTTAGAACTCCAAGCTGAACTCTCACCCACTACAATCCAAACGCATACTCATCGTGGGTGGAAAAACCATAGTATATAACAGAGAATCCTACAACAGATAGGATACGCAACGGAAAATAAAATATAGAACATGTATAAACCGATATAACATGTATCAAATACAAAACATCATAAAATGTCTCCCATGCCTCAAAAGGGCCCAAGTAAGGAAACATGATAAACCCCTGACAAAAAGATAGAGGCATCCAAGAATAAGCAAGTATATAGACAAATATACTGGAGTCATACGCTCCCATCCTCTCAACCTCTCAAAACACACAGACCAATAAATAATGCACAAAAAGAATCTATAATATCGCCCATGGTCTCCTCCTCGTCTAACTCAGCAATCTCGGTTATAGTCCTCATCTCACCTAAAGTATTCCCCTAAAATGTTAGGAGCGAAAAGGCTTGAGCTACACGCCCAGTAAATACAATGTGCAGATAGAGTGTAATAACTAGGATGCTTGTGTATGCATGCGATGCCATGATCGATGCAAGGGTTCGTTCATTTATATGCAATTACATGAACAGTTCATAAATGACCCAACACTTGGTCTAAGAAATCATGTAGATGCAAATGAATGTCGTTGATATTGTGAAGTGATGTATGCCCACACCAGATCCGGACTGTACCACGATGTATCTATCCTCAGATACACAGCCCCTTTCGGGCTAAGGACACATCTCCGATTCTGTGTGTACAACACAGTTTTAAGGGAATTGCGACCCCCGAGTATTCATTCCCCGCTTTTATTTTTATCGGGGACACACCATCTCAATAGGATAGTCCGAGGGCATCATCTTCGTGAACCTCCCTCCGTGGCACAATACCCATTCACAACTATTAATCGAAATTACCCTATATATATAGGTATCCGTGGGCTCTTGGGGTAGCTAATCCCTCACCCTTAAATCAACTTGGATTTATAATATGTATATAGTCCCCCATAAGACACTAGAGTCTTAACTCGCATTTGGGTCTCGTCTCAAAGCCCAAGTATCCTCACATTTTCCCTCTCGTCCTTCTTAAAGGACCTAGGGGTAATCCGTGGTCTGCGTCCTCACAAGGACTATATATGCATGCATGGCCATTAGATGCATGGAATTAGCAAACAACTATATGAATGCATCATAATCACATAACCTTTCTACTGTGCTTCAATCATAAAGTAGGTATGAAAGGAAAGCATGTAATGTGGGTCTCACACTCATACAGTGATATGTAGTGAAAGCATATAACATTAATCACTCAACATGCCTCATTCATGTAACATATACGAAATGAAAGCACGTAGCATTAGTCACATAATCCTCAAATGAAACAGGATGAAATTCATACTAGATTTCCCTCACACCTCAGTCATATGCCTGCCTCGACGGGTCCCGTCCGTGGGCTGATGTACCCACCGACTAGGGCTAAAATTGTGCTATCGGTGAGTCCGTCGGCGGACTGACGTACTCACCGACGCCCGTCGGCGAGTGTAGTCGGTTCCACCGACGACTTGCCGACCCCCAAAGTCCAAATTCATAACTTCATCGGTGGGTCCCATCGGTGGCACCGACAGATCCACCGATACCCATCGGTGAGTCTCATCGGTCTCACCGACAGTCAACACCAAAACTCCTACTCCCTGTCAGCGAGTCCCTCGGTGGACCGATGTACTCACCGACAGGGACCTCTCTGTAACTCTTATGGTCGGCGGGTTCGTCGGTCTCACCAACCATCCACTGACGAGGCACCCAATAATTCCTCATCGGTCTCACGCTCGGTGGGTGTGTTTTCACCCACCGGCCTCCGTCGGTGATTCCGTCGACGCACCGACCGACTCGCCGACAGACGCGATTTCTGGGTTTTCTTATCTAGAATCGCACCTGTCCATTCTAGGTCAACAACCACTTATTGGTTCTTGTTTTTCTGGCAAAATAGGTCTGAAAATACAAATTAAGCACCATGAATCATAACATATAACAACTTCAAACAATCATGAACATCCAATGCGAAAATCAAGGAGAAATACATCTCAAATTACCATTTCAGCAAACTTGACCTAGAAAGTGCATGAAATCCATTCCCATTCAATCACAAGTTGAACATTCAGCAATTAAAGCATGAAGAACATTCATGAAACATGTAATCATTCAATGATCCAACACATTCAAGGGCAACACACAAAAATCCAAGGAAAATACACCATAAATGCACACAATGGACTTACCTTGCACAGTCAACCCTTAATGCACGAAATTTGGTGGAGATGGTTTTTGTTCAAGCATCTTCCTCTTCCCTTCTTCTCTCTTGGAGCTCTCCAACAAGCTTCCTCAACCGAACACAACACAAAGAACAAACGAAAGGGCTAGGGTTAGCCTAAACCCTATTCTCTTATGAGAAACAATCCTAGCCCTCCACTAACCCTTGGATGGGAGAGTTAATCTCAACCATCCAAGCTCTTTAAAGAGAGGGGTTATGGAGTAAGGCAAGGAACACAACAAGTGTCCTCAAGAGTTGGCCACAAAAATTGCCACAATTCTCTTAAGAACACAAAAATTACAAAGAGGCCCCAAAATAGAAGAAATATCAAATCTGAGGGGCGTTACATTAGGGGGACACCTGTCACTGCGGAATAGACTGAGAGTGTTACCCGCAGCTTTAACCAATCCCATCAGCCGCTTAAGTGGACTTCCGCCATCCACCCGAGTTGATGGGACGGTTTCTCTGGTCCCCTTTCCTGAAAGGTTTCTTGATTCCCCCCCCACACCCTTCTGATTGGTCTAAAACTGTAATGATTTGAGAGTTTGTGGGCGGACCGCCGTTTATGTCAAATCCATGTGCCGCCAATATGGGCTCCTGTCGTCCACCTAGGCCAATGGGATTGACCTGCCAGCCCTTTTCCTTGAAAAGAGGCTACTTGGTTTCTGTTCCCCCTTTTTTCCGTTTGGACCAAAGGTCACGCAATGATTTGCTTCGACCAAAGGTCGTACAATGATTGAGAACCGTGGGGAGGGAGACTCGAGTTTGAATCACGTGTGTTTTAACCATCAATCCGTTTCCCGGGGATGAGGTTGTGATCTCTCCAATGATTAGACATTTGCTTACTGAGCTGTCAGAAAATCACTCCCCCTTGGCGAGAGGGAACCACACCCTTAGCTTCTAAGAGGGGAGGGTCGGACCTTCCTGAAGGGGAGCCTTATACCCGGGAAGGGATTTTCCTTACATCTGGTAAGGGGTTTACCCTTACCTCAGGATCCAGCGAGGATTAGCCCTGCCTCATGACCTTTGAAACGGGTCTAGCTCATATCCCGCCCAGGGGTTTACCCTTGACTTTGGATCTGGTAGGGGGTTAGCCCTAATTCATGACCTTTGAAAGGGGTCTACCTTATATCCGGTCCCAGGATTTTACCCTCATCTCGGGACCTAGTAGGGGAGTTAGCCCTACCTCATGACCTTTGAAAGGGGTCTACCTTATATCTGGCCCCAGGGTTTTACCCTCGCCTCGAAATCTAGTAGGAGAGTTAGCCCTACCTCATGACCTTTGAAAATGATCTACCTTATATCTGGCCCCAGGATTTGACCCTCGCCTCGGGATCCGGTAGAGGGCTAGCCCTACCTCATGACCTTTGAAAGGGATCTACCTCGTATCCGGCCGAGAGGTTACCCTTGCCTCTGGATTCGGTAGGGAGGTTAGCCCTACCTCATGACCTTTGTGTGTCTGACTTGATTTATACGGCTCCTAGTCAGTGCCACGCGGCGCGCAAGCATGACCCAATTTGAATTTACAAAAATGGGGTAATCAGTATTTTGATTCTTGATAAGTTTGGTCAATATACCATTTGATAATAATTCTTATAAAGTAGGGCATATACAGGTAATTTTCCCTTATTTTAATGTTTAGGGTTTCCGCGTTTTCAATCTATAAAACGGAGCGTTAGCCTCATCTTTTTATTGTTCGTCGAGAACTGCCTGCTCGGTCTACGGCATTCTTCCCTCACTATTTCTCTTTCTTGCTCTTCTATTCAAAAGTTTCTATTTTCATTGCGTAAGGCTTCGTCTCACTTTCTTTTCAATTTCATTTTGAACTCCAATTCAGTTTTGTAGCGGGGGAATATCATTTGATGAGAAAAAAACTGCAACAATATGACCAATTCATTCCATGATTCGTTGTATTTAAGTCTCTGATGATTTCACCTCTTTCGGTACACTTGGTTTTTTTTTTTTTTTTTTCCTTTTTAGTTTGATTATCTTCTTTTATCTTTTCATTCAATTTTTAAGATTGCTGTTTGTTTGATCTTCTTATTGAAGAAGCTCCAACACTGGATCTGTAGTTTGAAGATGATGAGTACTATTTTGGTCCGTGTTTCTGATTTAACCGTGACCGAAACTTTAAACCAATCTCTGATCTCTCTCACAGATGTATTGAGTTATCGATCTTTGTAAGATTCTTTTGATATTTCTGCTGCATCTGTAAATTTCGATCACCTTTATTCTAAGCTAATCATTCAGATCTATTTTTTATTATAGTGATGGACGGATGGATATTTGTTTCTTTATTAGATCAGCTTTTGTTTTTCATAGCAATGGCTCTATGATTGTAGCCCTAATTTGGGCAGTATACGCTATTCTGAGACCTAAATAGGCTGAGATCTTTGGGATATGAATATGAGAGCTGCAAATGTCTTTGCTGGCAAAGATGAATATTTTCACTTGTATAGTAATTCAATTTAATTTTCTTTGCTGTGATGAGTTTCGAAATTCTTCGCATGTCAGACTTCAGAGATTTTCTCAAAAATCCATGAGAAGGAAATTCATTTTTCTGAGCAAAATTTAGGTTTTAACTTGTTCTGAAAGATTGTTTAGATTATGTTGCTTTGATTTTGCATCTCGTGGTTTTATGAGTGATTATAGGCTCCACTTTCTACCTTTGATTAATTCGATGATTTTTTATTTTTAAATTGGTATTTGGGTTTTTTTTTTTTCTTGGGACCTTTCCTCCTCTCTAATTTATGATTATCTGACTCAGTATCTGCTCTTTATTAACTTGGGTAATTATTTTTCAACTGAACAATATTGATAATTGATTTTTATTCGATATATTAGTTTTCTTGGCTTTAGTTGGATTCCTTATGATCGTTTTAGTTGCTGTTGTTTCAATGTAAATAATCCCCAAAAAAAATATTTCATTTTGAAAGTATATATTATGTACATGCTTCTTCTCATTGACAAATACAATGTAAATAATGCGAAATAAAAGGGATAATTTCCCCAAACTAAGATACCTTTATTTTGTAGCTTCAACATATATTTTGTTTAGTCCATTTCTTTTGCTCCGGAACGTCTGGAGATCTTATGCTCTGTCGCAGGATTCATGACGTGTGTTCAACTCGTCTTCGCGCGCAACATGCGGGACCGCAAGTGAGAAAATGGAATGTCTCGATCTTTCGATAACTTGAGAGTTTCAACTTTTTAAAAAAATATATAAATAAAAGATTTTAAGCGCCAAAATCGTCCTGCTTTTCGCCCCTTTGCCCTGTCTTTTAGCCAAGCTTCTCTGTGCCTCTTTGCCGTTTCTTCTAGTCAAGCTTATGCAAATCGCATTCAGAAGACATTCAGGAAAGAAAAAGGGATTTGGAAAGAGAGTTTCAACGAGAGATTCCAATTGGAGAAAAACGAAAGGGTCGAAGGGTCGTTTGAGAGATTCAAATTAGGTACATGTAAGATAAAACATTCAGACTCGAGATTCAAGAAATTTTTATATGTTTGTATAGATAGTAGATAAATGTAATAAAAACCAAGCTACGATCAACTGTATGTGTTGAACTACAAGAAATGATTCTCCAAATGTATTTCTTGTTAAACACCATCAGTGTAAACCTAATACCTCAAGCATAAGCAAGACTCACTGATCCCTCATATATGGGTAATCAGTATCAACCAATGAATAGATGCTGGTTTGCTAATAGACTCTTCAGTTTCGGTTCAAGACTTCAAGCCTCAGCCCCTGGCCTAGCTTTAGACTTTTATTCTTCTCTCCATCTCCATGCCTACCTCTCAAAGTATCATAACAATCAACCTTTGCCATCGTCACAAATTCTCTAAGCCAACATAGTAAGTACAAAGTGTGTAAATTCTCTAAATCAACAAATTGCGAAGTGTCTCTTTGGACTGATGGTACAACATTTGGGAATTGAGATTTGTGTAACAAGAACTAGGGCTGCCCATTGATCGGATAATGGTCTGAGTTCAATTTGAATCCGATCTGAGAGAAGTGGATTTAGTAAGGGATTTTTGATTTGATAATCTGACAAGATATGATTCGATCTGATTTGAATTAGATCAAATTTGGCTATAGGCTGATTCGATAAGAGTCCGATCCGATTTCATTTGTACATATATAAATATATAAAATATATATCATAGATATACATATGTATGCATATTATAGATGTCTTCTTGAACGAAGTAATATTGATGTCTGATAAGGTCTTATTTGCAATTTGTAACGATAATATTGATAGCAAAAAATAACAGATTTACTGTTTGTGCTCATTTCATACACTACAACAAGAAATAAAGTATTGATTAGTTCCACTTTTTTTTTTCCCTTGTACACAGCAATTAAAATTTTGAAGCAGAAAGTAGGTTTTACTTAAAGTTTCTTGTTGAAGAAAGTGTAATGGTGACATTGAATTTCCTGGATCAACCAAGGAATGAGTAGACTAATTTATGTGGTTTGTATTGCGGCCTCGACGTTGAATGCCTTGATGCCAGCCCAAATCTCCATAAGGGAAAAGCAACAAATATTATAATGGGTCATAACAAGCATAGAAGTGCATCACTTTGTGACTACTACCTGGATGTGTACACATGATGATCTCTCTCACTTGGTTCTACAAAAGAGTTGTTCTTAATCCAAACTGCTATAACTTGGGATGCAGTTGGCACGTTGTGTGTTCTATGGTCAATTCCTATGTCGCATCGAATGATGAATTTATTAATTTGATCCACAGGAACGTCTTTCAATGTTCAGAAAAATGTAGCATAAGGATTTACGTTTATGATCATCAATAACTTCATTACATTTTCTTGTAATCTAGGTGCTCCTTGTAAATGATTATGTACTTCATGTTCAGTGTCATAAAAGTATAATTGTAAGCATGATGGGGCACGATCTTGTGGAAACAAGTCATTAATGTAATAATAAACTTGTTCATGAACCTTGAAAATGTATATACCATTGTTTTTTCTAGAGAGTATTTTATCACATTTGACATCAAGGGATGTGAATGCAAATGTATTATTGTATGTTCGGACATATGTTTTGAAATGTAATGCATCTTCATCAGTTGAAGTAAATAAACGATATAGTTGTAGAGGAATGTCATTAGAAGTATGTATGATTTGCCCGTTGGAACAACAAAATCCCTTGGGCTCAGATGCGAATCTGTGTGCTCCACAGTGTGGACAGGGAGAAGACATTGTTAATATGGTCTCTTCATTAGGTATCTCATGTTGAAAATTTCTTTGTGAATTTCTTACTCGAGCACCTATGATGCATATACAAATTTTAGTAATTTTAGAGTATGTACATGTTTTCTTTTAAACTATTTAGTAAGTAAATTGATAATAACAATAAACCCCTTCGAGAAGATCTGTTTTGGGAAGTGGATGGGGGTGCAATATCTGTCTTTTGCTAGCACGTGTTGTACGTTGTCGAATTGCTGAATCCACTAGAATTCCCTGATTTTGTGTGTTTGCTAGCAAATTTCCACCAAACTAAGGAGCTTATTATTATTTTTTAAATAGTAATTAGCGTTATGGAAAAGTAATTGTATTAGAGATACTCGCGAATTTGATGATGATCGTTAACATGCATATGCGACAATCCCTGTTCTGATGAAGTTAATTTTTGATTGTCTGCTAAAGTGGATTTTGTATTGATAGTAGTAGTACCTGTGGAAAATGAAGAATTATGTAATGTTAAGTCAGCATGAGTTATTGTAATTTGTAATATAAGTTTTCTATAATTTAATATTTGAAAAGAATGCTATCATTAAATGATTCATTGGGTGTGATAATTATACCTAAGTAAAGAAGTTGGAGGTATCATCTGTGTTTCCAATAGTGCTTGATGAATTGAAGCTTTGAATAGTTTGAAGTGAAATAATTTTTTTTACTAAATGAGATATTGTATAATAGAAGTAAGTTTCTCGTACAATGAACATTTGTATTCTGTAGTGCTTGATGAATTGAAGCTTTGAATAGTTTGAAGTGAAATAAATTTTTTTACTAAATGAGATATTGTATAATAGAAGTAAGTTTCTCGTACAATGAACATTTGTATTCTACAGGTGCTCGTTGGGTATCATATAGTTATTAACTTGTGAGGATATTGTAGTTCCATGTTCGTTAGATGACTGCACCTGTAATGTTTAGTATAAGAGATGTAATTTAAGCAGAAATGGGAAGAACAATTTGACAATATTTTCATATGAAATATGATGATTAGTTTTTTTTTTTTTTTTTTTTTTGTGTTTTACTGATTTTGGGATGTTTACCAGGAGTTTTTATTGTCACTGATTTTGTGTGCTCAGATTTCCTCTGTTGATGGAGCTCTTTTCTTCTGGTCTTCTCTTCAACTTTTGTTCCTCAGTGAGATAGGCATAATATTTACACCACTTTTCTCGTTGACGTTGTATATGTTCTTTTAGAAGAAATAATTATTTAATTTACCTTTTTTTCCTTTACATATTTGTAAAGTTGATTAGAATTGTTAAACCATACCATTTGATACATTAGATCTTTCTTTTCCACGTGAAGAATTTGATGCGGTAGGTATCTCTTCTATATTTGACATTCTGCTTACAGTAAGTAACAACTGGAATCAATGGAAATTATTGTGTTTATAAGAAATTAAAGCAATTATAAGGTTAAAGAAAGGATTTTTTTTGAATTAGTTGTGGATAAATATACGATTATTAAGATGTTACAGATAAGCATTGCAAAACATTATATACTTACAACAACAGTTCCTCCGTAAGTTAACAAAAAGATTAATTAGTTCGATGGTGTAATCTGATGTTGTTATAGTAATAGTCTTATGAGGATTACAACAGTCAATTTTGAACATTTCATAATGTTAGAAATAGCTGAAATGAATAATAGAGGTTAAGCAAGAAAATAGTGGAGTCGATAGTTGGTGTAGAAATAAGAATTTTTGGCTGTTGTATGTAGATATGATTTGCTGATTTAATAAAACATAATATGTCAAATAAATTAATTTAGTAGTTATTGTGAATTGACTGGGACCACATTTTATTTTTTAGATTGACTGATTTGGCAAAACATTAGATTTTTACATCTTCATGCTTTAAAACAAGAAACTATACGCAAAAAGATTTATTAATAACAAAATCACCATAAGTGTGATAGTTATCAAAATTGGTTACAGAATTCGTCATTAACGCATTATTGGATACCTGCATCCATTACACTCATGCTCTGCAATTTCCTTTGCCACTTGTGATAGTTTTTTTTTGGCTCCCAAATATAATGTCCATGTCCGTGTCTTATAGCTCCACATAAATTATCAGCAAGACTATTTCCTTCTCTATAAATGTGGGATACTATGCAAGTTGGGAAGTAACGTAATCGTTCACGGATTTTGAAAATTAGCTTTTTGGGAAACATGTTCATTTTTTTTATTTTCAAATATAGCCTGAAAGAGGAACAAAGCATCTCCTTCAACCCAAATGCATTCCCATTTTCTTTGGTTTGCAAGTTTTAGTTCTCGACACATCCTTGAAGCTTCTGCAAAGTTTGCATTATTATTTCCCACAAAATCAACAAATGAAAATATTACTTTGCCAGTATGGTCTCTGAAAACTCCAATACAACGTCCACGTTTTCCAGCTACAGATCCACCATCAAAATTAAGCTTAATCCAACTTTCTGCTGGTGGGCCCCAGTATGACCATTTTTGTGCACTATGGTCAATATGATATTGGTCAGTGCTTGTACTAAGTAGGCTGTTTTTCATGGCTACCGTTGTATTTATCATGGGTTGATAAAGGAAAGGAAGAGACGATAACCGAACAATATGTTACAGAGGTAATTTCGCAAAATCGTTGAACATCTCATTTCTATTGGTATCTGTACTGTTTGTAGCTTCGCTATTACTTGTATCAGCATTTGGCTGGTACTTTGAGTAGCCAAATATTGTAATGTTCAAAACTTGACATGCGACAATATATGAAGGGAAGGCTACAAAGCGTATTATATTGTCCATTAATTCTCCTGTTACAATGACAGTAAGAAGATTTAGACAATGGATTCGAAACGAGTAGGAAATTATATGCTTGTAATTTTTTTTTGATATTTTCTTTTTAAAATTTTGGTTCTGTCTTTATATTTTTATATATAGTGTGCATATTCATATTTATATTACGTGTATAGTAACTACATTTGTGTAGATTGATTAATATTTTTTCTTTGGGTTATATATATATATATATATATATATGTAAAGTACGTGCCTAATGTAGTCAAAGTCTAGAAACCCCTTCGGAATCGCTTGAACCCGACTTTCGGCAACAAGGTAAATTATCAAGTCTAGAAGTCATTTCGAAGCCCCTTTAGGATGATTTGTGAACCTTGGGTGAATTCCGCCTAGAAACCCCTTTGAAATTCTTGAACCCGACTTTCGGCAACCTCCTCGGTGAGTCGAACTACCCCATAGAGACCCTTCAGTGACCCCCTCGGTTCGCCGAAGACCCCACCTAGACTCTCTTGGCACACTAGAGGACCTGGCCCGTGCTTCGGCGACCTTCTCGGTTCGTTGAAGAGACCACCGAGACACTTCAGCGACCACCTCGGCTCGCCGAGACAGTTCCCCAAATGACAGAGACTGTTTCCAGTTCACTGGAAGGGTTGCCGAGAGCATTTCAGCGCACCGACGACCCCGCCGAACCTACCATGGTTCGCCGAGCACCTCGCCGAGACCCAATACTTACCCTCTGTTTGGGTTTTGACCTTGGACATCTGTGATACCCTTATCCTAGTGTTCTAACACACTTTTGGAGTTAGTAGACTTGCCCAACCAATGTGACCTATCATACCTAAGGTCTAGCTTATTTTGAATCAACCTAGCAGTGTGAATTTCTTAGGAAACTGATGTATACTGCCCCAAACCCATTCATTGGTTTGGGCAAGTCTAGGCACAGACTTTGACTTCATGAGTCGCCATGTGATGGTCGGCCCATGTATGTGAGTGTTTGGTAGTAATTATTGATTTTAATCTTATTGATCTGTTCATACATGTGTATTCCCTTATGATTAGATACTGCTTATAGTTAGTGGATGATGGTATGCCTTAGTATGTGCACGTATTTATATTACTTTGTAATCCCCTTCCTTAAACCTGTTTTATGCGTGTATTACTCTATTTCTGATGCTCATGCTCTGCTTGCTTTGTTTTCCATTACATAACATAGTATTCCCTTCATGTGTGTGTCCACCTGGTGTTTATATCCTGCTTACACTAAATATATCATGTTTCTCACATTGGATGATCTTTTAAGTTTAGTATGCACTGTTGAGCATTATTGTGCCTTGTGGTGTGTGACCTTGGGATTGTGCCCATGTTTTCGTTGAGTTGAATATATACGAGTGAAGTGTGTATGCATTAATTTAATGACTTGAATACAATGAGTTGCATATAGACTAATTCCGTTGTATTGGCTCAGTCTAATACCCCATGTAATACCCCTGGGTTTAAGCTGTCATAAGAGATGACTTGATAATTTACCTTGTTGTCCTACGAGAGGACTATAATATTTATGCCAGAGCTAAGAGAGAGCCCTCGTGTTGGTATGCCTCATAGACTCGTGATATGATGTTGTTTCTGCCTAAGATGGGAGAGAGCCCTCGTGTTGGTATGCCTCGCAGACTTGTGGTGAGGCATCCCTAAGGAAGTCTGACGTTAGCGCAAGCCTTGGAATTGTACTCATGATAAAAAATAAGTGGGGGGATTGTGCCTCCTAGGTTGAAAACCCTTAAAACTATGTTGCGCACATAGAATATCATATCCTTAGGAATGGCCCTGTATGGGGGGATGGATCATGATGACATCTTGCCCAAGGACTGGTCGATCACGTGGGAACATATAATATTTGTAGACTATATAGCAGCCCTTCACATTTGCACTGAGCACCTGCATTGTAACGACCTGATCCCAGATGAGAGACTAATCAAGATTAGGAACCTAATTAGCGTAAGTAATTAGGTTTAACTTCTCAAGCGACCTAGATTAATGACCTGTCATGCCCTAACCTAGTAACATCCGCCCGACTTTACAAGGTCTATCAAGTTAGGTCACTCACCTAACAAAACAGTCACAAATTAAAGGTTTAAATATTAAATAAACCAATAAATGAATAGTAAATTAATTTATCCGACTCGAAACTTTTGTCTCAACATTGTCGAAGAAAACCCTCTATTAGAACCTACATTCATGGTCAATCGAAAAAGATACGACCCAAAACCCGATTTTGACGCTGATGCTGAAAATAATTACAAGTTTACCAGCATTCCTATAAATAGAACATTTAGAGAAATTTCAACCTAAAATCCCAAATTTCTTGCTCTCTTTTCTCTCATGGTGCCAAGCAAGCTTGGATGGTGCCAATGGAGCTTGGATTCGATTCCCTGGCGCATCTACACCAGCAATACTCCGGCATCGCACCGGCGCACACTCCGGTAACCCCAAGTTGAGTATTCCTAACTTAGTATGTGATTTAGTTGTGTTTTGCTATTTTGGAAGCTTAGAGTAGGGTTGTAGAAGCCCCATCCTCCTACTCCAAGGTATCTACGCCATGGACAAACCCCATCATGCACAAAAGTG
>JAUPMG010000017.1:2290058-2302825 GCA_031762675.1 Pachysandra terminalis
TATATATATATATATATATATATATGTATGTATGTATGTATGTATGTATGTATGTATGTATGTATGTATGTATGTATTCTTCATGTTGATAATATGAAAAGGTATGGTTATGTCGTTAGTCACACCATCTAAACTGCATAGCTCAATGCCATTGTGCATGTTTAGAAGGAAATATGGATAGACATGTCCATGTGTGTCAAACCGCTAGTCCTTTACATGTAGATACGTGTTGTGTCGATACACATACAACACACTTACCATCTATAAAAAGTATCCTGTGTATCATAAGGTGTGATCCATTTGTGGTCCAACACACCACAATCTTATTGGCTCATAGCTAATCAACATATGTACAGTTCAGAGTACCTTTGGAGTGAGTGTTAGGTACTTGAATGGCTTTTAATTCTTTTGGGAAGGTCTCGATGAGTTCTTGTTTGCATACAGCATAACTATTGTCTGGGGGTAGTAATTGTAAACCTAGTAGGTTTCATTGGTTTTAGACAGTGAGGTTGAAATCATACTTGATTTGGTTTAAAAAGTGCTACAAAAAGTAAGAGCATTATAAAGTATATACAAAAAGAGAAAACAAGATTACATCACAACATGCATATTACTATCCAACACCTTATCTCAGCCTGTTAGGATTCACCACAGGTGTTTTCCCAATCTAGCCTATAAAGAAACTTGTTTTATTTTTATCGCGCGTATCCAAATCTTACCTTCGAACTTAATCTGGATCTTGTTTTCCCTTTCCCCTTGCTTTTCTAGAGTCTTTAACTTGCAGTGATTCAGTAGTCATTTGTGTTGTCCAATATTTATTAAACATCTTCTCAATCTGTTCTTGTTTATATTTTATTTAGTTGTATCAGATATTAGAGTTACGTCTAGATTTCTCTCTATTCATTCATTTATTCTCTTGTATTACTAATCCTTGTCTCCGCTACACTTTCTTTGTATGGATGCATACTAATATCCTTGTTTTATGGGGGCAATCACATTGTATCTATGTTTATAAGTTCCTGTAATAATTTTGCATTCATGCATCAACATACAAGTGAAGTGTACAAAGAAGTCTTTTCATCGTTTATACTGTATCTAATTATGTGAAGCTCAGACTTTGCAATCCATTCCATGTCCTTTCTATGCCTTAACTGGTGGTTTATCTTACTTATCCAGATGCCATGCGCCATCTCATAGATTAGCTACTGTCAAAGATTTGAGTGTCAAGTTAACCGTAAACATTTGATAATCGTGCTCTCTTTAATGGGCAAGTAAAGGTTGAACACTATCATTTTGATTACAATAATCGTCATTCGGTATAATTTTTTGATATGACCATTACAAGAGGTGGGCCCTAAAATTTGACAGCATACAGGGATCACCAGTGAAAACAAATGCAGCTGTAGGGTTTAAACCATGGTTTTAATTTCGTTACAGCCAAAACTTTTCCATTTTTGGCACCATGGAAACAGAAAACCAAGGTAGTGTTGATAAAAAATCTTGGAATGAAAAATAGTTCAGAACTTACATTCCAAACACAAGCTGATACTGTGGATAGAGAAAGATAAAGAGAGAGGTACTTTTTTGGTCCCCTCCTTTTTTCTTTTTAATCTTTTGTTTTGCGCTTACAAAATCCTTTTAGACCTCTTCTGATGCTGAAAATCAGAGACTTGCAGAGAATGAGTTATGGTCTTTTGAGGTCTCCTGCAAGGCACAACTGAGATTTTTGGTTCTTCTAAATCTCTTGCATGTTTCAAATAAAGGAGATAGACAAGGACCATAAAGCAGGTTATTGTCTTTATTAACAGTTCTTTCTCTGGGACAGACTTCATAAGGCATGTTACGGTCATGAATCCCTGATTCAAAGTAGACGATCAATTTAATTGGAGACATTGATAGAGAGTGTGAGAAAAAGGGAGGCACATTACCTTAACTTGCTGGTTCTTTGTTTACTTGTTATTATTTGATGGAAAATCAGTGGAAAGGGCTAGTCAGTGGTTTCTCAGGTTAAATTTTATTTACATTAAACATTCATCTGAAAATGTTCAATATTATGTGATGGAATTCCTTTTCTGATATAATATTTTTATAATTTTCAGTGAGCATCTGGTTGTACTTTTATTTTTACCTTGTTCTATTACCATGTGGATGAATCCTTTGGTCTATCATGTACTTAATTCATCATATTTTAGGTTTACGTTTTCATTTAAATGGGTATTCTCTTAAGCTTCCAAGTGCGTCTGTGCAATTTCAATGTTTACACATTTTTTCCGAAAACATTTCCAATTTTGGGAGGATCAAAACTCACCCTCTAAATGAAATTTTGAACCATGGTTTTACACCATTCAATATATCATTTGGATTTTTTGCAATTTAAATGGTTGGCTTCCATTTATACAGTTGGGATTGATAAGATGGTCTACTGATTGCTGGCAGATAGGAGGTAATGGAATTTTTATAGTATGATGCTCTATGCATTAGATATTGCTTACATTTCTACAATTTTTTTTCTTATCAATTTATCTATGCACATGCATAAGCTTGTATGCCTAATCCGTAGCTTTGACGTGGATTAGAAAATTTTGTTATTTTCGTATGTAATCTTTGCTTCTTGACATATATATATTATCTAATCTTTTCAGGGACTTGACATACAAGGTCGAATATATCTGAATGAGCAAGGGATCAATGCGCAGGTACTTGTCAGACACACTTAATCTAATTTGCTGTGTTGCTTACAGGTATTAACTTTTGTAGTTTCTTTAAACATAGTTCTTTTTTCTCTCACTCTCTGTTACACACACACATGCATACAAATATACATTTTTTTTTATAATTAACATGGAATTTCATTAAACATCAAAAGAGGGAAGAATGCAAAGGATCACAAAAAGTGATTCAATTAGCAGAAACATAAAATTGAAAAGACAAAATCCATATGTACATGAGCCAACTGCATTACCGAAGAATGCAAAGCTGGGATCCGAATCATGAAATCCCACCACTCCTAGAAACCATCCCCTTGGTTGGGGGACTGAAAAGGCCTCCTTTGCCCCTTCCCTAGCCAATCTATCCGCTGCCTCGTTTACTGATCTGGGAATGTGTGAGAAAACTATCTCCATCCCATCCCCCAAATGTTTTGCCAACTGAATAAGATGGATGAACCTCCATGGCCACTTCTTTGTCGACCTCATCCATGCAATAATTGTGGAAGAATCACCCTCAACATCCACACACCTGTAACCCTGACTTCTAGCTTCCTTCAAACCTGCCACCAAAGCATGAATCTCGTGTAGAGTCTCCCTCCCTGATAGGACCCAAAAATATGGGAATAATGTGGCCATGATGATCCCTGAAGATACCCCTATCCTAGAAGGTCTGGGGTTGCCCAAAGATGAACCATCAAAATTGAGTTTAACAAACCCCTCTCATGGTGGTTGCCAACTGCCAAGTAGCTATAACTGTAGGCCTCCACTGAGATGATTTAGCAATAAGTATCCAATATCAAGTAATATTTGAGCTCAAGATGCCTCTAAACTTTGGAAACACAGCCATCCACGAGGCAACAAGTAGTGTACAAGCTTCAACCATACTCTGGACACTGGTCTCCTTATCCTCAAATATTCTTTATTTCTTCCCCCCCGTATCATCCTTAGGGCTGCATAAAAAAAATGGCCCATAAAGCAATTTCTTCTCTTTCCCCATATTCAGAAATCTCCACTGAAGAAAGAACTCCTGTAGCTCATGAGGCAATACCCAAGCAGCCTCCGCCTCCTGTAGCTCACGAGGCAATACCCAAGCAACCTCCGCCCTTTGAATAAAATGGAGCTAGATCCTCCTCTCTACCTTGTAATGGAGAAAAAGATGGTGCACCGAGCTACCGACTCAAAATCTTTTCTGCACATGACACACATATTGGGACAAAGAGCACACGCCTTCCATCTCTTTTGCAACAAATCACAAATGTTGATTTTTCCTTCTAAGGACTGTAGTGAGGATTCTTGCCCGGGGGTTAGGATCCCATCCATTTTCGTGTATACCGTACTTGCTGTCGATCACATTAAGCCACAAGGACTCTGTGTCTGTGCTGAATTTTCAGAGCCATTTCCCCAATAGAGTCAAATTCTGAGTGCGAATATTTCCTAGATTGAGGCCTCCCTCCTGTTTACTCTTGTACACCTCTTTCCATTTAACCAAGTGAGTCTTTTTCCTCTCCCCTCCTGTACCCTCCCACATAAAATCCCTCTGAAGTTTCTTAATGGCCTATGTAACTTTTATAGGGATTATAAAGAGCGAAAGGAAATAGGTTGGTAAATGGACAAGTGAAGCATTAATCAGAGTAATTCTTCCGCCTAATGACAAGTAAGATTTTTTCATGATGCTAGACTCCTCTCAATTTTTTCAATGACAGGCGCCCAAAAACTCTCTAAGATGAGTGTCAGCTAGTGGTAGTCCTAAGTATCGGATAGGCCATACGTCAACACGGCACCCTAGAACCTGAGCAAAGGTATGAACCCGATCTGGATCCATTGAGATTCCTACAAGACTACTCTTCTCCAAATTAACCTCAAGTCTAGACACCATTTCAAAGCATAAAATTATGGATTTGATCCAAAAAGTCTCGGATTCATCTGCTTCTAGGAATATTATTGTGTTATCTGCAAATTGGAGATGCAAAACCGCTACTCCTCCACCCTAGACAAAAACTTGCTAAGAACATCCCCCACTAAAGAAAACAATAGGGGGACAATGGGTTTCCCTGCCTAAGCCCTCTAGGAGCTGCAAACTTCCTCTGAACCCTACCATTGAGGACAAAAGAAAAAGATACATTCGGTACACAACCTCCCATCCATCATCTCCATCTCATCCCGAATCCTTTCCATTCAAGAACAGTGTCTAGGAAGTGCCATTCTACCCTATCATATGCTTTTTCTAAATCCAGTTTGAGTACCATCCCTTTCCTACCACTTCTCATCCTCTCCTCAACAATCTCATTCGCCACCAAGGCACTCTCTAGAATCTGACGACCCACATTGAATGAACTCTGATTGATTGAGACAAGATCTCCTATGACCTCTTTGAGTCTCATAGCTAGAACCTTGGCCACAATCTTGTAAAGGCTTGTAATGAGACTAATTTGTCTAAAATCCTTGATCTCCTGGGCCCCGTTCTTCTTAGGAATCCACACAAGAAATGTAGCATTAGTGTAGCATGTGCGTACATAAATGTGTGTATATAATGTTCCCTTGTTGTGTTATGCCAATGTATATAGGTAGTTTCAAATCTTTGTGGTAATAGCCGCTCACTTCTTGGTGATCCACATGAATAACAGATTCCTATCAATCGGGTTTGAGGTCTTCTGTCACTATGATCTCCATGGCGCCCATGGTTCAGGCCCTTGATGGAAATACATTCAAGATGGACAGCTCGATTATACTGATCAAATGGTGGGCCTACTAATTTTAGGATCTGTTGGCCCAAGGGCAGGCTCATCTGGTACCAAAATGCATTACTTAAAGTGGTAAATTTGGCCAGACCCGCCTGAAACCCGCCCGACCCAACCAATAAGAGCCCGAACTGATCAGTTAATTTGCGCTTGGGTTCAGTCCGGCTTAGTTTTAGGCCCAAGTTGAGTTTGGGCTTGTAGGAGTTAATTTCCTTAGCTCTTGCATGGACTTAATCCTTACCTTCCATTTTCTTTGTTTTTTGTTATTAAATCAGTTTTGCATGGGTGGGTTTGATTCCATTTGAATAAATATGTGACTTTTATTAGTGATTTGTATTGATAAAGGTATCAGCTGATGCCCTTACCAGTAGGTTTGTATTTGCCACATTCAAAACTGACATGATTTGAATGAGCCGTATCGATTTCGGCCGATACTTGAAACCTTGAAATAAGTGTGCATTTGTAATAGTATTGCTTAAAATTTGTCTGATTTGTGCCAGCCTGAATCCAGCCCTAACTCAAAAGAAAATGCTTGGGTTAGGTTTGGGCTCAATGATCTTGGGTTCAGTTTCAGACCGGGCTGAGTTCGGGCTAACTGATTTTAGATTGGGATGAGCCTGAACTGATCAGAACCCAGCCCAATCCCTGCAATTTACAGCCCTATGCATTTTGCATAAAGATCTGCCTTGTGCATTATGCATGTATTACCCGCTTGCTGTCTCTTTGCCTTTTACTTGATGAACTGTATAAAAAAGATACTTGTCTACTAAAATCTATATGTGTAACCTTTGCTTAACCTACATATGCGATACTCATATCGCAAGTGTTGCTAGAGGTGGGAATTCACCATTTGATGTCCATTTTTTATCCTTTATTCTTTATTTTTGTGTGAAATCTATTAGTTGTGTGCGTGTGTGTGTGTGGGGGGTGGGGGGGGGGAGAGAGAGAGAGAGAGAATGGGGGGTTTGGTAAAGATCCCTACTATTTATTAATGAAATTGCATTGCACATACACTGAAGCATCAATATCACAATACTCCCAACAAAACAATATCGGTCAGGGATCGCGGCTCGTCCCTGGTCAATCCTGAGTTGGACCAGCCGATTCGGATCGGGATCAGCCGATCCTTTACACTATGGTTGCACCAGTTTAGACTATCACTTGGATGGGACCAAGGACCCCAAACCTTAGTTGGACTGCTTGTATCATAAGCCTCCATGAGCTGATTGCAAGTGAGGGATAAATCCGGCATCAACATAAGGTGCTAAACTAAGCAACCCAAAGTTCTAAGAAGAACTCAAAAAGCTTAAAAGCTGATTTTCATTCAATAATTCAAAAAGACTGCTTACAACTTTCTCAAAACATCTATTTATGAGAAAAGACCCTAAAACCTAACTTAAGATCCAAGCACTAATCTTAGCCCTCTATACAATCTAATCTTAAGCCATTAAAATAAAGTAATCTCACATGATCACTTAAAACTCACATGACTTATAAAGTAAAACCCTAATGTCCAAAATACCCCAAGAATTTGTTGCTTTTTATGGGACTAAACTTTGAATGCTATTTTGAAGACCAAAAAATTGATATTTCAATAAAAGAGTAGAAATAGCTAATGTAGGAATTGAAGAGATCTTTCCAATGAACCAAAGATCACAAAAAACGGAAACACGAGCATAAAGTTATGAATCTTAAAAGAAGTCTGCGCCAATTAATTACTCAGATTTTCAACAATTAATAATTATAATGTTTATTAATTTACCTAATCGTAAATAAAGATTTGATTTACTAATTTTTCATTTTATGTCATTTCTATTAAACATGCATTTATGTCTTGCACGATGTGTAATATGTGTTGGATACTTTTTTTTTTATTTGGATATAGCAGATGTAGATTTTTGGAATGAGATTATTGTGATAAACATAGTTGGAGTCATTATAGCGAGTCTCTTTTTCATTGGAAAATTTGGAATGAATCTGTTGCGTTCTTATCTGCATGTCCTTGATTTGTTATGTACTTTGTTTTTTTTGATCAGTAAAGGTAAAATTATATTAAAAAGACCCGGAGGCCAAAACTATACAAAAAGAGTATAATACAGTATGTATGACACATCCAAAACTATACAAGATTTGTTATGTACAGTTATAAGAAACTCTCTTAGTAATTTGCAAATACATTATTCAAGAATTGGGTACCTGGTAGATACGGGTCACAAACCATGTATTTTCTGGTTCAGTTATGGGACTAGTGGTGACATCCTGGAACCAACAACACCTGGAACAGTTGCATATAATAGGGTTCAGTTTTGGGACTAGTTTGATCCATCCCGAACCCGACCTGTTGTCACCCCTAGGTCTGAGGTATAAGACAAGTATAAAGAAGATGAGTTTAAGAAAGGTGACTCACCAATACTAGGAAAAATCACAGTAGACATTCTGGGATGTGAGCCGAAGTGTATCGGAGATGAGTGGAAGATGTCAGTCTTATCTTGTGCAAGTATAATGGTTGCATTGGACTAATTGCCTTTTATATGTAGGTAGTATAAATACTTATAAACGATATATGCAATTGGATAAGCTTCTGTGTGTGTTTATAAGAATATGCTGATTATTTTGGTCAGGATAGGGAGGTGACTTCTAATGACCTTTAAACTTTATGGTTTTGATCGAGACAATAGCTATTAAATCCAATTCATATGGTACAATCACAAGAGAGTAAATTTGATTCAAATCATGTCTTAGGATTCATTCCAATTTCCTAAAATCTTGTAAAAAGTTACAAATGAGAAATATTTAAGAAAGAAATAAAATTACTTATCTTTCTGTAGAAATATCAAAGAAAGAAATAGCATTAGTTATCTTTCTGTCAATAACTTATCCTTAGATCTTTAAAATATCAATGTAACACCATGTTTTGATCCTTTTAACCATCAACTAACAAATATAAATAGAACGTACCTGCTATATGGTTAGGTCTATTTTATATGCAAATAAAACATCTAACCTAAGAAAAACGTCTCATTGGCATTAATAACTTCTCAGTCAAGCAATAGATCTTTTTTAAAATCAACATGACAAGTAAATTCCCAGCAAAGGAAAAGACAAATCATTTTGCCAACTCAAAATTCAACTTCTTAAACAAGCAAAACTAATATTGAGCTAAATCGTCCAATAATATTCTTTTTCATGATTAATTTAATTCCTATCATCATTTTGGTCATTTAATATGTTCCGTTTCTATCATCTCCAGCTTGCAAAAACCATATCTTAATTTGTATGCACTCCGAATTTTTAATTAAATTTTTTCGAAGTTCTATAACGTATTTTAATTACTTGCTGGCAAGGCATACTATTTTGAATTATTTAGTGCGGTGATTTTCCAAGCCTAAAATTTTAATGATGTTGAAGTTTGCAATAGGTTAACTTGATGATTATATATGTGTTGAGTGCTTCTGAAATATTCTTTCTCATCATCAAATAAAAATGTAAACAAAAAATTTAAATAAATAAAAAAATAATAATAATAATAGAGTTCAGGACATCTGAAAGGATGGTACTTGAGTTCACCTTAAGTCCAAGATTAGAAGGATGTAAGATTCAAATCATAATTTCTAAGATTTTAACTGAAAATTGTAAGATTTTTTTCTAGGCATAGGATTCAATTCATTCAGGATTTGATTCAATTGTAAATCGTAAGACTTTAATAATTATGATTGAGACATTTTGGATGATGTATTTGTGTTTGTTGTATCTCTTTTGTTGTTCATCACATTTACATGCTTGAAGAATTTGTGGATGTTGTCTAGCATGAGTATATCGTCATGATGACAACGTATTTCTTGGTTCCTTAGCGGTCTTCCTTTTTACACGATTTTTTTTAGTTGTTAGTGTGTATTCATGTATCGTTTAATTTTACATGAAATTTCATTTTAAAATTTGATGCTTTTCCTAAATGCCTCCAATTCTTCACTCAATTGGCAAAAGATTTGCCAAACTGGTGTTTTACCCCTGGGAAGTGGTGAAATTATCAGAAAAATCAAACTAAAACTAGGATCTGAACACTTAGTAACTACCAAGTGCTATTTGATTATTTTTAGCTGTTGATAATTGGTACATTGCTTCCAAGACTCTTTAACATTGCATAATATGTTTCTCCCTCACATTTATTTTATGTAAAGCATGTGTTTCCCAATTGTAGAGACAAATGTGCCTAATTATTATCATCTTTCTCTATGAACTATCAAATTTTTTATCCAGTCATCTTCCCTTTTGAATGTTGAACCATTTGATATACATGGTTGTGCCGTTCTCTATCAGCTTAAGTTTTTAGAGCAAGTGTTAACATGGTATCAGAGTGGGAGGTCGAGTGTTTGAATCCCGGGGGTATGTGTTTGTGTGTTTGTTCTCCGATGGATGTGTTGTTCCCGTGCGGAGCCCACACGTGCGGGGGTGTTGAAACATTTGATATACGTTGTGTGCCATTCTCTACCAGCTTAAGATTTTAGAGCAAGTGGTTCTTAACAAAATGTTACATCTTTTTTTGCAGTACAGTGGTCCATTGAAAGATGCTCTAGCATATGTTAAGTGGTTAAAGGAAGACCCTAGATTTTGTGATATCTTGGTTCAGATTTCTCCGGCTTTAAGTGGGCATTCCTTTCCAAGATTGAAACTTCGGTATAAACCTTCACTATTACAGGTAAGCTATACATGTGCTAATTCTCCCTGTGCGTCTTTTTCCAATTTGTGCTGTAAACTCTGAAACTTTGACAGGAGTTTTTCTTTTTCCTCAACCTTTCTAAATTGCTTTAACTCATTTACCTTTTGATAAGATACTTAATTACTACCTTCTCCATTAAATACTATTTCTTTTGAACTTTGACTCCCCACCTCTTTGTATGTTATTGATAGCTCTATTTAATCAGTCAATGTTTCAGATAGGAATTTCTTTGGTTCTTGGCGAAACAATTTCTCATTCTTTATTTATAAATTATTTTTTACCTGGTTGGAAGGTTGCATTTCTTTTATCCAGTTGGAATGCCATATATTTTAATTTTCCTTTCTAAATTCTCCTTACAATGCAGTTTCCTTTATGCACCACACCCCAATCCTAGAGGGTTTTTTTTTTTTTTTTTTTGGCCAACAGGAAGCTCTATTTCATCATCCAATACTTTGGATAGGAGTTTACTGATTTTTAATTTTTTTTAATTTTTTTTTTATATTCAGTTGGAAGGTGGTATTTCACATCTTCCTTTGCTTGATCCTTCAATGCGAGCCACCCCATTAGCACCTTCTGAATGGAGGGAAAGATTGAATGCTGTATGTAATGTTGATCGTGCATCAATTTCAGAACCAAATTCTAACTTTATTCTATTGGATGTGAGAAATGGTAATAATATCTCTATATTTTACTTCTTTCTTTTGCCATAAGGCTGCATACATGTAACATTATACTAAATATATGGCATTAGATATGTTACAAATGAATGGTTTAATTATTGTATTTCCCTTTTTTTGTGTTTGTTTTTGTGTGTGCTGCTTCCTCTCCCTCCCTCCCTCCCTCCCTCCCTCTCTCTCTCTCTCTCTCTCTCTCTCTCTCCATATATCTATATATTTATATGTATACATTTTTTTGGTGGTGCTGGGTGGGTGGGTGGGTGTGTGGGTGGGGGGTAGTGGATGCGTACTTTTCATACTGCTCACTGGTATGTGATATAATGACAGGGTCTGGTTTTATCGTGTCAGGATGATTTTTTATAGGGGATCTCTTAGTTGCTTCATCCTTCATATGGTTCCATGTAGGCTATGCAGTTACCAATGAATAATTTCTTAAGACCTTACCATGTAGACTATGCGGTTACCAATGAATAGTTTCCCAAGACGTTACGTGGGTTTCTAATTTATGGTTTAATAATGCAAAGCTAAAATTCACTTCAGTACACAATTATAAAGGAGAGGGATACATGAGATAATTAATTTGGAATTATTGAACAAACAATTAAGAAAAGGAAAAATGGTGAGAAAGGGAGGGGGGGGATGTCTCTTATACCCAATGGCATAGAGGATGTTTTTCTGATAAGCATTATCCTTGAACTCCATATTTTTCTTTCTTAATTTTTTAGAATCCTGAAACAGATTATGTCTGTCTAAACTTCGTGCTGGATCAACTATAAATTCAGACTATCCTTATAATTGTGTTTAGTTTGATACTCTTTATTACATACTGGTTTTCCATGTTTCAATGGGAAGCTGGAGTTGTTATTAATGTTTACTCATTTACTCTCTTAAACTCTTGCGTGATGTTGTTTTTCTGTATCTGAAACTCCCTCACATTTTGTCACTCATGACCCTGGTTCTATTCTAATTGCTTTTAATCAGGTTATGAATGGGATATTGGCCACTTTCATGGTGCTCGACGGCCAGATGTGAATTGTTTCAGAAGAACTTCATTTGGGCTATCAGAATCAGAGGTATGGTTTATTTACAAGGTTATAACATGTTATCAGATTAATCTTTGGAATATGCCATTTGATACGAAGAGTAGATAGTTAAAAGGGTGAAACGGAAGGATAATTGGAGAATGTTTGACCTGAGCTGTACAAACATCAAATGCACAAGGTCGCAGGTCCTTTTTTCCATTAGGAGAATCTCAGCAGTAGGTGGAATATTTTATTACTATCAGAAGAAGATTGCACCTAGTCAGGGGGACTTAATGTGCCTTACCAGAGAAATCTATAGAAAAGCGTATGTTGCAGAAACAAACTCACTAGAATGCATGCATGGTAATCCATTTATACATGTGAATCCCTAAGAAAACAACAGTCAGTTTTTTTTTTTTTGGAACTGGTAAATTCCGGATTTTATAAATTAAAAAAAGAAAGATCAGCTTTAAAAGGTTCATACAAGCTTAGTCCAGCTGGACCAAACGACCAAATAGAAAATGCCAGCAGGCACACAGAAGATGAATGAAATTACAAGCAAAAGAGAAGCAACATCCATAGGCATTAGCCAAGCAACCAAGAGCACCAAGGCCACCAACCAACACCAATCACAGCAAAGAGAGCAGCAGCAGTATCAACTAAAGCAATAGCACCAGCAGGCCAAAAAAGAGCAATAGCACCAAGAGACCCAGAAGTGACTAGGGTAATCGGCATACAGCAGCAGCAAGATGGAGAACAAATGTAGGAGCAGCAAAACAGGGGAAGAGCACAGCAGGACACTAGACATAATACCAGTACCAGCACGTCACGTACAGCAGCAACAGCATCAGCAGCAGGAAGGAGAATAGCTAGCCCAAGGCATGAGCAAGAAGAACACCAGGCAG
>JAUPMG010000017.1:2313213-2326011 GCA_031762675.1 Pachysandra terminalis
ATGGGTTAGCACCCGGAACGAAGCGAGGGGCATCTGCAGTTGTTCGTGGTGACCTTTGTCCCGAAATTGATTTGATTGGAGGTTGATTTTAGAAAGGGGTACCTTAAGTAATTGGGTTAATGTAGGCCTATTCATATCATCCATTTGAGTCTGAATTGTTTGAGCATAACATTAAATCATGTTAATGGCATTCATATCATCCATTTGAGTCTGAATTGTTTAAGCATAACATTAAATCATGTGAATGGCATTCATATCATATTCATCTCATAAACAACTTGCATATTATGTTCTGTTCTATTTAGTTTATCTCGTGAAGTATTTGATTTATTTGATGTCGATTATTTGGGTTATGTACTTATATGGGCATTCCAAGCTCACTGTAACCTCTTATGTTGCAGGTTGAGTTAGGTTGGATGGTTGTATGTCACAGTTGCTGCTTTACCTTTATTTCATTCAGTTTAGGTGTCATAGTTGTAAACTCTTGGATTTATGGGTTAGATTATTACTTTGGATTTAGTGTAGATTAATTGTAAGGTCCAATTGAGTGCCGACTTGTTTAGTTTAATTTGTTTATTTACTTCCTTTATTCTCTGTTGTTAGCTTCCGCATCCTCTATGATGAATGAAATCAATATTTTGTTCATCCTTTGATTTGTTTGATATGGCATTCTGCGGTCCAGAAGTGGATCCCGAAGGTCTCACTTCGAGATTCGTGCCATCCCTCCTAGGGATTTGTGCTCGGGTTTTGGGGCGTGACAATTTCATATGATGATTGTATTATCTAAACTAGTACGTGAGATTTAGTATGATGATAAGATTAAATACATTTGACTGTGATATTATATGTTGGTTGAAATGCATATAATGAACCGTATTGTTATGCATGCATAAAAATAGATATTGTAATCCTGTTGGATTTATCTACTAGGCTTCGGCTGATCCTTATCTCTACAGGTGATCGGATTGTCTAAGTCATGGTTGGTTTTGGAGAGGAGATTTTACTGTTGAGATACTTTTGCTTTTGAGACTATATGACTTTACTTTAATTGGTTTTATTTTATTTGGTTTGACCCCATACGGGCAGAAGTTGTAAAAAAGATCTTTTAGACTTTGATCACTTTATTTGTGGGTTGATGCTCAACCTAGTTTTGGTTGAGCTATGATTTTAATTTTGAGAGACTTCAACTGGTGTTTATATTTTTTTGAGACTCTGATTCAACCAGATTAGGGTTGATTATGTGGTTGGTTATCCGTATCCACGTGGTAGGTCTGAAGGTCATTTCCTAGGAATCCTCAAGGTCCCATATCTCTGATTCGGGGCATGATACTCAAATTGGATTTGGATTCATGTTCTTGGGAAATCTGAGACTAACATAATCATCCTTGATTGGGTTGCTGAACTAGATTGGTGTGCTATGAACCTTATGGGTAATGATCAACTGTCTTACTTAAATCAGCTTTAATGCAACTATTTATTTTCTTTGGCTTGAAAGAAATAGAAGAGTGTTCAAGAATGAAAGCTCCCCTCATGATCATACACTACATTTGATAACTGAGGGAAATTAGCTGCTAGTCATATGAGTTTCTCTTTTCTACTGTATTGACTATTGTTTGGCCTTTTACTGTTTTTAGTTTTTGACATTACCTTCTCTTGGGTAATCTGCAACTAGTTGTTGCATGTACATTTCCCAATTCCCTTTTCTTTTAATATAATCTCACTTACCATCCAAACAAACTCGTATACGTACATTATAATCTAAGGTTGCGCGTTCGTAATTTTATGCGACCGAACACGGATGACGAGTAAAACTTAGATCACATTTTTTAGGAGGATGATATACTTGATGAGTAGACCCGAGAGAAAGATGAAGGATTGCTTCAAGACTTGGATGTTGACATGTACCTGTCAAATGAGGAGGCCGGTGGTGATCCTTGTGCAGTTAATGTCGATGATGACTCAGAGGATGAACGAGCACGGCGACACGTTGATGATGATGATGATTTTTATTGGACCTAGGAGTATAACTGGTGGTTCAGCATCGGGTGCAAGTGCATCATCTGGTACGGGCACGACTAGTGGTGGTGCTACTAGCGAGCATGTCCCACTTACCATGGATGATGAGTATATTGCTACACAGGAAACTGAGCATGTTGCCCCCCCCCGCCGTACTTCACTGCATTAGTCTTGTGGAAAATTTTTACTTCGTGATACAGATAATGATTCTATGCAACCTCCTGATAGTTATACGGGACCCACCCTCACCGACCCACTTCACTGCATTAGTCTTGAGGAAAATTTGTACTTCGTGATACAGATAATGATTGGACGCAACCTCTTGATAGTTATACGGGACCTCGTGAGACATATTGATACGGATATACAGATTCATTACATGAGCATTTTAGGAGTATGGGGTTTGGTGATAGAGACCTATACACATACGGACGTCATAGTACAAGTGGGGGTTACCCTCATCCGTATCCGTATCTGTATGATGACCAGCCACAATCTTCCTTTGAGAGTAACACCAGTTGCATTGGTCGATATCCTAGGTATAGTGGTCAGCAGATTTTGGGGTCGAGCGTCAGCATGAGAAATCGTACGTTGGGTTATCATGACTATATTAAGGCCGTGCAGGGAGAACTTGTTGTTGGTGAGGAGATGATCAGTTTCTATTTTTTTAATGATTATAACCCATTCGACTTTGTATACCAACAAAGATTGGATGAGAATGAAGAGCCAGATACTTATAACAGTTGATGGAAGTGACACATGTTATATTGTATACACATTTATCACTCTATTTTCTATATTGTCCATTGATCAATAGTTCATATAGTTCACATGTTATATTGTATACACATTTAGCCATCAGTCAGGTCTCCAACTGATGGATTTCAAGCTGAGCCGGGGATAAGGAATTGTGCTTAAGAACCTTCAGATGAGGAACAAGCATAAAGATGTAAGAGGGGAGAATGAGAGTGCTATACAGGAGCAGAGTAGTCGGGCAAACTGGACAAATTGGCTGGCCAACCTGGACCTCAAGAACCCTTGGCAATCATGAAATAGATAAGCCCTCGGGTAGGCTTTTGAATCTATATCGTATGAAGATGTTTGGATAACGTCCCACCCATGTTAACCACTCTCCTTTTTCATGTAAAAATTGAGGAGAAAAAACAAAATTCTACTCCCATGCAAGTTCATCAAATCCCCACAATGACGTCTTATGACTGAACATTTGACACTGAAAACGAAATATTATCTGCTAAAATAAATGCTTGATGATAATTGAGTTGAAATAAAAATTTAGCTCTGGTTCAGATAGTAATTTGCTTCTTTTAAACCTAACAGGCAAGTAAATAAGTTGTAAAATCAAATTCCAAACAAAGAGAGGTAATAGCAAAAATCAAACACAATTTAACAGACAAGAAATTGAGTTGATTTTATCAGCAGCAAACTTATTGATTTGAAACAATATTGAAGTAATTAGGTTGATTGCATAGCGCAGGTCAGTATCAAATGATGTGAAACAAAATTGAAGTACATTTTGAATGAAAGAACCATCACAAATTGTACATTGCATCCCCTAGTTATGCAAGATCCGTCCATAAATTAGCACAATTTTGAGCAACGAAAATACCTCAACGTTTCAAGAAATTACTGTACAAGAATGCTGAAAATCAGCTACTCCTACATCGGAATCCATGTGGATGACTGAAACATGTGTGTCCCGTATATTCTTCCAGTTAGTGATATCTTCAGATAACTGTGAGAGATGCTTAACCAATTCAATCTACCAGACAAATTTTTATTGTCTGAAAATGTGAATGCTTGACATCTCCAAAAGTGGGGTAGCGGTCAGTAAATTAGGTGAATTACCAGAAATCACCACATGAGCACTTCCCATCAACAAAATGATGAAACCTGTTTGAATCTCGCAAGATTATATGCCGCGCAACGATCCTTGATATATATTCAAAGGCAGAATGGCAGTCACCACATACCCGAAGATTTTTCATTATCCTGATAGGCAATCCTGACGGACGAATGAGAACGAAAGCAACTGCAAGCTTTTCACTATGATAACTCAGTATTTCTTCCTTATTCTCCATTTCAAGATCATACAATGCAAATTTTGTCTGAGGAACATAACCAGCATCCCTCATTTTCCTGTTAAGTTCCTGAAGTTTTGCATAGATCTTCTTTGTATCAGGGTGTGATTTGTCTCCAGCTACAAAAACATGCACCCCATCTTTCATGCTGACCCAACTACAACCTGCTTCCTTCTTCACTGCCGCTTCCCTCATTGCAACCCGAGCCTTTGCCACGTCTTCCCACTTCCCCCCAGAGGCATGCATGTTAGAAAGAAGCACATAATTCACTGCATTTTGAGGTTCCAACTCCAAAAGCTTCTCCGCAGCTCGTCTTCCTAAATCTGTGATGGCACCATTTGCTCGAGAGCACACCCCTAGAACTGTCCTCCACATAAGAACATTAGGCTCCATGGGCATCCTGTTGATGAAGTCCTCTACCTTATCAAGCTCACCTGCCCGCCCGAGAAGATCTACCATGCATGAAAAATGCTCCATCCTAGGAACCAACCCATATATTTTGCTCATTGAATCGAAATGCTTAATGCCCTGTTCAACCAAACCCACATGACTGCAAGCTGATAAAACAGCAACAAAAGTGACATGATCTGCTGGTTGCCCTTCCCTTTTCATTTCTGTAAACAGCCTTAGCGCCATGTCACCATGCCCATGTCTTGCGTAACCCGATATCATCGAGTTCCAAGAGAATTCATTCTTAATGGGCATCAACTCAAAGACCCTTGAAGCATAGTCTATCCTTCCACATTTTGAGTACATGTCAACAAGTGCACTCCCAACTACAACATCAGATTCCAAACAAGCTCTTATCACAGAAGCATGAGTTTCCATGCCTCGCTCCAATGCTGCAACTGAGGCACATGCACTGACAATCGTGGCAAAGGTAAAGATGTCAAGTCTCTCTCCCTTCTGCATCATAAACCAGACCAAATCCATTGCTTCTGAAAGGAGCCCATTATGGATGTATCCAGCAATCATGGAATTCCAAGACACTTCATCCCTCCTCTCAGACATTTTAGCAAAGATTTTCTCACAAGCATCCATCTCTCCACACTTCCCATAGCAAGAAAGAAGGGCATTCTCAACAGAACTTTCATCTGCAACAAAGTATTTTAACACCAGGGCATGAACCTGATGGCCTAGCTCACGAAGTGAAAGTGATGATACAGATGCAAGAATGTTTATCAAAGTTACCTTGTTCAGAATCCAGCCAGATCGCATCATATCCAAGAAATATCCTATAGTTTCAAAGATTGATGCATCAGAATCAGCTAATGCCCCGATGATAGAATTCCATGAAATCTGATCGTACTTCGACATCAAAGAGAAAACCCTCTGGCAATCAGGAAGATAGTTGGTCTCTGCATATAATGCAAGAAGAGAATTTGAAACTGAAACATCAAAATCGAGACCCAGTTTGAGTGCTTCACAATGAATCTGCATGCCCATATTAACCCATCCCATGCTCGCACATGAACTCAAAGTACTAATCAACGTAAAATTTGACGGCACTAACCCAATTCTCCTCATTCTACAGAAGCAAATTGCAGCCTTTCCAAAGCACTCATTCTGGTCAAGACCAGATATCATAGTGTTCCATGATATCAAATCTTTAACACCCATAAGCTTAAATACTGAGCAAGCATCATCAATGGCACCACATTTTGCATACATGTTTACCAGACCATTTCCAATTGCAACTTTGATATCAATCAGGCCACTTCTGAGAACAAATGCATGAACCTCTTGACCCTTTCTCCTCCCTTCTTCTCGTGCAGCAAACTCTGTAAAAGCACTGAGAAGGACAACATAAGAATCACAATTTATTCCAACCCAGTCCCTTGTGTCCCTGAAAATCTCAGTTGCTTCTTCCCCTTGCTTCTGCCTCACCAACCCGACCATGAGCCCATTCATGGAAATAGTATTCCTCTCCTCCATCCGTTCAAAAATCTTCATGGCATTATTCAACAACCCAAATCTTGCAAACCCACTAACTAAAGCACTACCTACATATAGATCTCTCAAAAATCCAAATTTCTCAACCTTAGCGAGCATCTGCTCAAGCAAATACAAACCAGAATCAATTAAAGAAGAACAAGAAGCAGTTATCAGGCTACCAAGTGTGTACTCATTAGGTTTAAAACTGAACCCCAAATCCTCCCGTTGCATTCCAGAGAAAAGCTCAAAAGCAGAAAGAGTATCTCCTCTTTGAGAGTAAACGGATATGATAGAATTCCAAGATATAGAATCTTTCGTATGTATCCCATCAAACACGCGATGAGCATACACTGCAGAATCCAAACAACAACTCCCATACATTGATATCAGTGCATTGCAGACTACAACATCTGATATACATCGAGTTTTTGAAATTAAACCATGAATTTGCATCCCGAACTGAAGTTTGGGAGGTCCACAGTGTTGGCAAGCCCGAAGTGCACTACCAAGTGCATAATGACTTGGGACAAATTCTGCACAAATCATTGAGCGAAAAAGAATACAGGCGTCATCAGGCATGCCATGCCGGGTATAGCCCGAAATCAAACAAGTCCATGTAACGCCATTTCTCTCAGGTATTTCATCAAACACTCTTTGTGCATATCCCAAATGAGCTGTTCTGGCACATATGTTTATGAGTGTGTTAACCAAGAAGGTATCACCAATGAACCCGTTCTTGATAATTTGCAAATGAAGCTGCTCAGCATCTTCAAAACAACAAGATCCTTCATATCTATGGACGAGACTATCATGTGTTTGAGAACTCGGAAACGGTTCATGGGTCGTCGTCGATTTATCAAATGGAATTATTTGGGAAGCTTGCTTTTCAAAACAAGATCCTGTTTTTCGGTACCAGCCTATCAAATCCTGCAAAGGATTGAACGAAGAAGGCAATCTTTCGATGCAGTAATCTGGGGTTTTGCTTTCTAAGAGAAAAAGATTATGTTCAGCTGGAACAGGAGAAGCAGTCGATGTGCTGGAATTAAGGATTGAATTGTAGGGGTTTCGTCTGTAAGGATGTGTTCGGAACCCGCGAAACATTAAGGGACTCTGCAAGACGTTAAGGAGATCTTCGTTGGATGAACTCTTTAAAGAATTTTGCAAAGGATGGTGTGAATCCGAAGATGGTTTCTGCAACCATCACATACCACCGCAGTTTGAGTTCGTTTACCATGACATGCACCATTATTAATGTGTTCTAAGTTTGCTTTCCTTTTTATCCTATCCTATGGTCTACTACATGGTTTGAAGTCTCGGGATCTTGGATCTGTCCCGTCCGATTCCGATCCCAATCAGCGATAATCGCCAGTCGGCCGATACAGATCCAATCTAAAAGTTGGAATGTTCTTTAAAAAAATAAAAAATAAAAATTGAATCGGCCAGACTAGTCGCCGGAACGGCCATACCGGTCGTCAAACCAACGATACTAGTCATCAAACCGGCTGTACCGGTTGGTACGGATCGATTTAGGCCAATACCTGTTCGTTTTATAATTAAAAAAACAAACAAAAACAAAAACAAAACTTTGGATTGATTGGATCCGTCCGATCCAATCACTAGACCGGTCCGAATTGTCTGGTCTGGATCGATATCGGTTAGACGGGCTCGATCCAAAGCCACTTGATACAATAATTGTAAAATTAGACCGGTCTTGGCTGATCTCGGTACGGACCAACCGATTTGGACCGGATTGGTCGGATCTTTGAAACCATAGTCTAGGCATGCCAACCTCATAAAACATTGATATGGCCTTGGTTTGTATGTTCATGAATCTTATGGTTTTAAATGATAGGGTCAGCCCGAGTTCGGCCCTAACCCTAAGAATAATCATAGGGCCGTGACGGGCTTTGGAGGGGTTAGGACCTATTGTTTTCATGATAGGGTTGGATCAGGGCCAAACTTAGTTCGGCACAAGCTCGGCCCATTGACACCCTATATATTACAGAAGACAGAATTATTAAGAAAACAGAACAAGGTAGATTTGCAAAAATATTGATTTATGAATATATCCCTGCGTGCAGTAGGTGTGAAGAATTATTAATATTTATAATTTTATTAAATCCATTTGAACTAGATGTTTAAAATTTAAATTAAAACTCAAAACCCCAAACTTTAAACCCTAAATACTAAACCCTAAACCCTAAAACCCCAAACCTTAAATCCTAACCCAAACCTTAAACCCTAAAATCCTAAAACCCCAAACCCAAACCCTAAAACCCAAACCCAAACCCTAAAATCCTAAATCCTAAACCCTAAAACCCTAAACCCCCTAAACCCTAAAATCTTCCGTTGGTTACCTGTTTAATTTATTATTATTTTTAAGTAGAGTCTTATGTGCCCCAACTAAGATAATTTACTATTTTTATGTAAGTTAAAAATATATACTTTTAATGTTTATTAGATGTTTTATAATATTTAATAAATATATAATATATTAAATCAGAATAAAGCTCTTTTTTTGGCTCTTTTAGCTTTAATTTTTTCTATTCTAAAATTAAAAATTCAATCACGGCAAATTGTGCCGTTCCGTTTCACTTAGATGTGTCATGTGGAAAAAATGTGATTGAAAATGCTGTAGACCAATAGCATTCCGCCCCGCATCCACCCGCACAAATCACCCACCCACCCACATATGATCCATTGCCATAAGAACGGTCCAGTTAGTACATAACTATACCAACAAATGGATGATTTCTATGGGAACAATTGTATTCACCCTCCGTTTTGATTGATAAATCTTGGTCTGAGAGACTGATATCGCTATTGAAAAAAAATTACGTTAGATTCTCGTTGAATAGTGTAACATGATTAAAATTTATTCATGTTTAATAAATATTTTTTATAATATTTATTAAAATTTATTATACTAGATGAGGTTATATTTTATTCTAATTTAAAATTTAAATTTATAAACCAATTAATTAATTAATTAAAAAATTAAACTGGTTAGACGGGTTCAACCTGTTTTATTGACGGGTTAGATTCGGTTCCATGATTTTCCAACTCGTTAGTAAACGGAATGAATCCGATCCAGGACATTTAAGCTTAAGCCTCTTTATAATTCGCCTGAACCCAACCCAACCCAACCCGATCCTAGAGCTGGCAATGGGTTGGGTTGGTTTCGGATGGGTCATAAACGAGTTCAAGTTTAAATGAGTTGGGTCTAATTCGACCCATTTACTAACAGGTTGGGAAATCATGGACCCAACCCTAACCCGTCAATAAACAAGTTGAACCCGTTTAACCTATTTTTTCTTTAATTATTTTTTTATTTTTAATTTTAAATTAGAGTGAAATATACTATCATTTAATTTATTAAATTTTATTAGATATTATAAAAATATTTAATAATTTAAAAAAATAAAAATAAATATTTTTCACTTATTTAAAATACTTATAAATAATAAATGACTATAAAATATAATTGTAAATCATAAAAAGAAATCACTTAAACGGATATCCAAAGGTTGACGGGTTGGAAAAATCTAAACCCAACACAATTATTAAACCGGTTAACCGGAATCCATTTATTTTGGTTGGTGAGTCGATTCAAAAATTGTCAACTCTATCTGACCCGCTGCCAGCTCTACCCGACCCATTGCCAACTCTACCTTTTGTCACTGTTACCAAATAACATTTTGTTCATTGACCATTATTCACTCCATAAAAAAGCGTACTACATGATCTCCCTTTGTATGGACCATATGATCATTTGCAGGACATCACAATAATGACGTCTACAATCTTCATCCTATTAATAAATAAATAAATAATTAATTAATGGCGTCTGCATTTATTTTTGTTTTCCCTAGATTACTACTTGGTGATGAAAAAGATACTAATTTATTAACCCCATCTTAAAATTTTGACCTTATCATTCATACATTTCATTAGAATATCAAAAAGCTGACTTTGATCCCTTAAAGGGTTCACTGCGTCGATTTTCTGTTTGGCTAAATTTAAATTGATGTTTGTTCTGTGTTATTTTAACTTTCAACGTAGATTACCATATCATGTCTTGACTTGTTTTTAATTGTTAGTAGGAATTAACTTGAGAGTAAGAGAGAAATGTTTAAACCTTGAGAAAAGAGATGCAGCAATGTTGAAGAGACAATTATTTCACTTGCAAACATATTTGGACAGATCCAATATATAACGAGCTTATCCGATATTGTAATTATCGTGGTTCAGCAAGAAGAATATACAGCTCTTTGAGAATGTGTCACTTTGAGAATTCCAACTGTGACTCAGCAATCCCAAAGTGTTTTTTTTATCCGAACAAATAAAAATAAGAAAAAAGAATGTAGTTTTTTTTGTTCTTTTTTTTCGAACTCTTTCATAATTTATAATATAAATATTGTTAAATTGTTAAGAGATTTATTTAATAAAACTGAAGGTTGTAGATGACCCGGATCACGTACCTCGATGGACACAAACCTGAATCTACAGCGAAAGATCTTTATTGAATCGGAAAATGTCCCATGTCGATGTATGTGTGCTTACTAGAACCACACAGGGATGTCCACACTCAATCGACCTAGGATTGTGGTATGGAACCCTCAGCAAGTCTAGATCTCAAAAGAAGGTAGAGATGATGACAGTGAGAGAATCTCAAATAGGGCCTATCGTTTCTGCGTGATTTCCCTATGGAGTGGAGGTTCTTATATATAGGAACCTCTACACCTATCGCACTCTAAATCTAACTCTCCAATCCTATAAGGATTAGGAGAGAGAGGGGAACCCACATTAGGCTAGCTCACGTACTGTCTAGTATGGACATTTTCTTCTAAGGGAATCGAATGGCCCCAACTCTATTGGGCAAACCAAGTCGGCCCACCTATATGGGCTGACCCAATGATATATCCAACATCTCCCACTCATCTATAGTGGGTACACTGTGAGTGCACATCTCTCTCATGTACATCATATCTTTCTATCAAGGATGCTAATCATAAAGGTCATTGTGTGTGCGATCGACGAGCACAAAGTAACGGATGAGAAACTTGTAGAGACCCGGATCTAGAAATTAAATTGAGATCAATTAAATGAATTAAATAATAAAATAATTAATTGGGGTTTTATAAGAATTAATTGGTAATTTTCTGTAATTAAATGGTGTTGATTCATAGGTTAATTATAGCATTGGGTTAGTTATTAACCATATGTAATGTGTTGGGGCTAAAGCGTAGTAAACAAGAAATATTAGGAAACTATTTATAATTTAATAAATGTAACTCAAAATGAAAATGCCATAGGGAACGTGGTATTTGTGGGTGTGCATGGATTAGGAAGTGGGAGAGAGGGAAGGGAAAACTGCTATAACTTTTCCCTCACCTTCCCATATGATGAGATTGGTATTAAGAGAAAGATTGTGGGTTAAGAAAAGGGGAGAGAAAAGAGTAGAAGGGGAGGAGAGTTTAGATCTGAATCAAAACCCTACCCGTCACTTTGCTTGGGAGAAGAAGAAGAAAAGAGGAAAAGAGGAAGAGAGGAAGGAGAGAAAGGAAGAAGGAATGCTTGTCAATTACATATCTGAACCGTAACATGTAAGTATCATTTTCTGTATAATTCTTGTGAATATTGTGTGTCCCGATTGAATGTATATATTGTATCTCGCGTGCACGATTTTCGAATGTATGATCTTATCGTGTGAGTCTGACGAATGCTAATATATTTAGTTGCTTTCACTCAGCTATGGATTGAATGATGTTTATCCTTGTTCTTATATGATTTCAGATTGATTGATATGAGATCGGTGTTAGAAAATAATCAAAATATAAGCGATGTTAGATTTATGTTTGAGTCGTTTGATTTGGTTAATTAAGGATTCAACATGTAGATATGATTTAATAACAAATTATTAGGTTGTAATAATTCTATGTGGTTTTTATTCAAACCGGATTGAAGGGATTTGGAGTTGGTGAGTTCGGGATGAATCTGAGGATTCAATTCTCGTGATCCGTTGGCAGGTACTGGCACATCGGTCATCCTGATGCAAGGTCTAAATTATACCTGGATTTTTCCCTCCGGTAGGTACCGGCACACCGGTCACCTTGCCGACAGGGACTCAAATGCACAGAACAGGGTTTTGTCGGCAGGTATTGGCACACCGATCACCCTGCCAATAGGGACCAAAATTACCCTTTAATCACCTGTAATACCCGGTATTTTTGAAAGGGTAGAATTGTAATTCTTCCTTTGTTATCCAGGTCGAACCGGACTAGACCGGACCGAGTCGTATGACTGAGATCGAAATCGACACGCTTCGGTAAAGGGAATTGTGCATTATAAAGTATAAAAAAAAAAAATAATAATTGTCGATGTGAATGTTGACTAATCCAGTGATTAGTGCAACTTAGTGAGTTAAATCAAATGATAAATGAAAAATGATGAAATATAAATGAGTTGGCAACACCAAGTGGGTCTTGTCTTGTTGTACCATAGCAAAGCCAAGATAAGGCTTTTGCCTTAAATAAGAACCAAGAGACAAAAACGTCTCTTGCTTTTGTTTGAGTTAGGGTTTGAATTTGGAAACCAAAGAGAGGAGAGAAAGAAGGAAAAAATGAGGAAGAAATGGGATCATTGCTAAAGGAAGGGCATTTTTGTTCTTAAAGAATTCGTTGAGAAGCAAAAGAAGAAGAAGAAGGCTTGTGAAGAGGAATTGCTAGGAGGAGAAGAGTTAGATTCT
>JAUPMG010000017.1:2326111-2341268 GCA_031762675.1 Pachysandra terminalis
GTAATTTAGTAAATTAAACCCATTCAGTCCTTGAGGTTCGACACCCTCAAAATAGCCCTATCCTATGAGGATTCGTTATATTGCGAGTGGTTAATATTATTGACACATCAGTCACCTTGAAAATCAAGGAAGAAATCGAGAGGTTGCTACATGCTGGGTTCATTAGGCCGATCAGGTATACATAATGGATCTCAAACGTTAAGTCTGCATAGACTTTAGAAATATCAATCTGGCAACCTCTAAAGTTGAGTACCCCATGATTGTGGTCGATCTCCTGATCGATGAGGTAGCAGGACACGAGTTATTTTTCATGGATGTCCATTCAGGCTACAATCAAATATTTATTGCGGAGGAAGATGTGGCTAAAACGACGTTTAGATGTCCTAGAGCCATAAGAACCTACTGTTGGGTTGTTATATCCTTCAGTCTAAACATGCTAGAGCAACATATCAACAAGAGATGAAACTCATATTCCATGATATGATCTGTCATTTTGTGGAGGTACACATAGATGACATTGTGGTAAAATCCAGAAAGAAAGAAGATCATTTGACAGAGCTGAAGAAAACTTTTGAAATAATGAGGTCATATAAGCTGAAGATGAACCCCCTGAAGTGTGCTTTTGGGGTAAAGGCCAACAACTTCTTGGGTTTCCTTGTCCATTAGAGAGGCATAGAGGTGGACGATAACAAAGTCAAGAGTATTCTGAGTGCCATGCCTCCTAAGAATAAGAAACAACTCCAAAGGTTCCTCGGTCAGGTAAAATTTTTGAGGAGGTTCATTTCAAACTCAGTCAGGAAGATGTGTGCCCTCTCGCCTTTATTGAAGTTACGATCGGAATTAGACTCCGTGTGGCAGGAACCTCATCAAAAAACCTTTGATCTCATCAAAGAGAGTTTATCTAAACCACCTGTTTTAACTCCTCCAAAGAAATGATGGACGTTGAAATTTTATATCTTGGCCTCAAAAACTTCAATTGGATCCTCTTAGCTCAGGACATTGATTTTAAGAAAGAACAGACAATGTATTATTTAAGCAAGTTATTGTTATCGATCGAAATTCGTTATTCGATTTTAGAAAGGTTATGCTTGTCATTGTACTATGCTGCTGTTAAGTTAAGACATTATTTGATCATTACAATGGTTTTAGTAATAGCATCGACCGATGTGAGTAAACATATGTTGTCTAGACCGTTCCTAGGAGGAAGGATAGGCAAATGGATCCTCGCTCTATCGAAGTTTACTTTTCGATATATCCCTCAGGGAGCAGTGAAAGGTCAAGTCGTGGCAGATTTTCTAGTCGATCACCCTTCATGCTCGATCGAGGAAGAAAGGCCATAAGAATATGACATGTTTATGGACGATCTTGCACCTTGGACACTCATCTTCGATTGATCACGAATAGAACAATCGGTAAGGGCCGGGATGATCATTTTATCACCCAAGGGGAAGCGACAAGAACATGCCTTCCAACTGGATTACCCAAGCACTAATAATCAAGCTGAATATGAAGCCCTTATCATCGGTTTAGAGATTCTGACTGAGCTAGGGGATAGGTATATTAAGGTGATAGGGGATTCTTAATTAGCCACAAATCAACTGACAGGCAAGTACAAGTGTTTAAGCTGGCAATTGTCACATTTCTATGCCATAGCCAACCAGTTGATAAATGACTTCGATGATGTTACCTTGCAATACTGTGTCCAAGAAAAAAATCAAAGGCCAATGAAATGGCCCAAATAGTCTCAGGTTTGATCATATAGCCGAGGGGGTCACTTTGAGAACAGTGAGTGTCCAGAAACGGTCCCTCCCATCGATAGCAAGGAGGACCAAGGGACTTGATATTTTTGTCCTTGAACTCCAAGAAGACGATTGGAGATTTTCGATTGTCAACTATATTCAAGACCCTGATTATAGGACCGAAAAGAGGATCAGAGCCATGGCCACAAAATATGCCCTATATGGGGAGGAGCTATCTAGGAAAAGTCCTGATAAAGCTTTATTAAAATGACTTGGTCAGAATGAAGCCAAGCTCGTCATGGCCGAAGTTCACCAATGGATTTGTGGATCTCATCAGGCTGGATGGTTACTTCTGGCCAACCATTCTAAAGGATTGCATAAAATATGCAAAAGTATGTGAAACTCTTGGGCATGCACAAGGCTTGAAATTCCAAGCCAAGTAGCTCGAGAACGACTTTCCTGGCTGCTTCAAACTTCTCGGTCAGATCCCCAGCTCCAGTCTTCGTGGCAGGGGCAATAGTAGGTTCGGCTGACGACTGCTCCAAGATAAATAAGAGACCAATGATTAAGTACTAGTTGAAGGGTCTGGGATCATCTGGACCCTATTTGAGTGAATGAGACAATCCAGGTGGGTCCCAATTCTCCCTGTAAACTCCACCCCCTCACCTGACCGTGGCTACAAGATCGGCCAAGACAAAGGAGCTAACAGGCAGGGAAGGGATTTTTGGCTTGAAGAGAGTCACGTAAGATGTCAAAGAAGCCGCAAAATCTCCTTTCGTGTGTTGACGATCAAGAGACCATCATTTAAAACACTCGGTCTCATGCTCCAGAAGCCTCTGGCTAAAAGCCTCGTTTATTTTTTCCTCTAGCACAACTGGGGAGTCTCGTGGATCCCATTTCAGCCTATAAAATTTCTCAAAACGGCGGACATATTGGATACGATCATAAATACGTGGCTCATCCTTATGTTTTTTTCTTGGAAGGAGGTCGAGGGATCAGAGCTTCTTTCCTTTTCCCCTTGGAATTGGGAGCAATGGAATCGGTCATTGATGTGTCACCAACGGCCTTGGAAGGAGTTGCAACAGAAAAAGGTAGCCTTTGCCCACTTGAACGTGTGAGGAGGGCGCCTTGGGGTCTTTCAAAAAGGAGAATTCTCTGGGTAGAGGACTTAACTTGGCTATATACTCTTCTTGCGGCCGTTCGCAAGTCTAAAGAATGTAATAAGACCACCAAATATTGAAGGCAGCGGTTGAGGAGGGGCAGTTTGGAGGAAGAATCATAGAAAATTCTTCGATAAATCGGCAGAATTCGCGGGCAAGCTTTTGGTAAGGTTTAGGGGAGTAGACAATCACTTGGTCTTCCAAATCATCATTCAAAGAAAAGCGTTGAAGGATCAGGATAGCCTGGGTCAGTCCAAATTGACGGGCACATAAAAGGGGAAGTATGCCTCGACCCCACATTTATAATTTCTGTCGGGGTCCCCCACTTATAACCCCACCGAAGGGGAGGTCTCGACAAAGTAAATTGCTGGTCCAAAGCATATCCCTATTCACGGCTGCCTCAGACCCCTTAGTCATATAAAAGTCTCAATCGGATAGCCACTCTGGTCCATCAGTCCAGATGAGGAAGGGCTGGAGCAAAGCATCTGGATGGTCAAAGGGAAGGCTGACAAAAAATCGGAAGCAATCTTCGAAAGAGGATTTGTTTAAGACAACATTCGGCTATCGACGGTCGAAAAACTCGAGACCAGAAATAGGTGGAATCAAAGTTTGGTAGAAGGCAGAGGGGGAATATTCATAAAACCACTATTGGAGGAGCCATAAATGTCACGACCCAAATTCTAGAGTGGATCTCATGAGTACATGATGACCGCCCAAGAATTCCAGGCATGACTCTCACCCCCTCACCAAAAGGTGGTAAACAAGTAAGTAATCAAAGTCAAAGTAAACCAAACTATTAAATTAAGTGATTACAATGACTATTGCAATCCATAGGTGTGTGTGGGAGTCTCCTTTCCCGATCCACCCTCAGAGTCTAGTAGAATACGCAGCGGAACCTGAAAATGTTATCAACAAAGGGTAAGTTATAAAGCTTGTGAGTAAATCCGCAATGGCCGGGTATTTACTCAAAAACACAAGCCAGTAAAATAATATGGAATACCGTATAGGTGATTTACCATTATCGAATTTTACCTCTTAGTGATAGTGCATATATATAACACTAACCGTTTAACAACATCTACAAGATTCAAAACTTTACCAATTAGGTTGTTCAACTCTACTCAATCATAACACCACAATCAATCTACCATAGTCACCATATGTCCATGAATGCATGCCATGCCATGAAGAAATGCATTGGTTTGTTCATTAGATGTAATGCATGAACAATCATAGTATTAGCCAAACAGATGGCCACAACAACCACATGAATGCAATGCATGCTGTTGATATTGTGATGTGGTATGCCCACGCCAGATCCGGACTGCAACACCATGTATCACGCTCATGGATACTTGGCCCCTTTCGGGCTAAGGATGCCTCGCAAATTATGTGTACAACACAGTTTTAAGGGGATTTCAACCCCCGGGAATTCATGCCCCGCCTTTATTTTTATCGGGAACACCACCATCTAAACAGGATAGTCCAAGGGCATCATCTTCATGAACCTTCCTCCGTGGCACAATACCCACTCACAACTACCAATTGGGTTACCCTCTCTCTCTCTCTCTCTCTCTCTATATATATATATATATATATATAAAATACGATATACATATAGGTATCCATGGCTCTTGGGGTAGCTAATCTCTCACTGTTAAATCAATCTTTGATTTATACATATATAGTCCCCCACTGGGACACCAGAGATCTTGCTTCTCATTTGGCACTCACCATGGAGTCCAAGTATCCTCACGTTATCCCCTTTCTTTCTCAAAAGAAGCCAAGGCAAGTCTAGGGTCTGAGTCTCCATGGGGACCCACCATGCATGAATGGCCTTTAGATGCATGTGATTAACAATCAGCTACATGATATGCATACGAATAATCACAGCTGAGTAAACATCAATCATTCTAATCATGTTGCACTACAACGTTGCACATACTAGAACTAGTAAAAGAATAATAGAAACACCCTTACTTATGTTCATATCTCATGCTCATTTTTAAATAAAATAAATAAAAAAAACCATGCGCTTTCAAAGACTTACATCATTTGCTCTATCATCGCAGTACTATGCGTCATGCTCATTAGCTGACATAGAGATCCTACATAATCATTTCCAATTCATCTCATTGCAGTAGATAGCATACATCATGATTCAAGTAATACAAAACACTTAGGGTTACCACTGACATTACTTCACATTACCATAAGTTGTGCATATTCATAAACATGCACACTCGTACATTCTCTATGCACGGTTTACATCCTCGATTACTTGAGGATGAGTGATCATTTGCCAACACACCAACATCATTCACACTATTATGCTCAATCATTCGTTGGGGATATTTTTATCTCCCAAAGTATACTCAAGATATTCAATTCACTCTCATAAGTGGTTAACAGCTACGTATGTCTGTATACTTATGCGTTACTCATTCAGTCAAATGCCTTATGTACTTTATCACTCACGTGTATGAATTGTTCACATATAAATAGGTTTTGACCTGACCTCGATCGATATTTTATCACTTGATTTGAAGTTATATATTTATATATAACATGCAACTCATTAATTCAATTTCCCTCATTATATATGGTAGAGGCTTATATCACAGTCAATTAACATCTTAGGTATTACTAGGGTACCTATGTGCACCTAGTCTCACATACCATTCTACATATCAAGGTTCAGGTCTAGATGGGTTTCTAAGAACCATCGACCACATTAATCACCTACGCACTAGTCACAGCAATCCACACGGTCCCCGAGGTCGCATGTAAACCCCAGGCTATACATGTGTTCCCCTGCCTTGCCAAGCGGTCCTAAAGTCATAGTGGTGACACTGACTGGTAGCCATCCAATCCCAAACTCCAAAGAACTACACACACGCGCCTTAGACATTATCCACTACTAACACATACTCGGAACATAAGTAATCAAGAAAATCACCCTGCACCTATTTTCGTCGGTGGGTCCCGTCGGTGGACCGATGAACCCCCCGACCAAACTCATTCCGTTGGTGGGTACCCACTGACAGACGCGATTCTGGGTTTCTGAACTTCTCCAAATCTTCTCCCTTTCAATCCTAGGTCAAACCAACACTCCAAATAGATCTAAAAACACTCCATGAACATAATTAAACATATTCTAAGCATTTAAAACAAATTAAATGTTAAATCAACATGCATAAACATTTATATTGAGAAAACACAAACCCTAGTTTAGGGACACACCAAATCCAATCTCAAACAAACCATCATGCAAAACAGTTATTCTAACATCCTAAATACTAATATTAACACCATTAATCATCTAGAGATTATGTATATATCACTAGCATTTGGGTTTTTGTCCAAATACCCAAGAAATTGCAAGATTACTCACCTTGGTTTTGTTGATGTTGTGGTTTCCTCATGCTCCATCCATCGTTGTTGTGCTCCCTTCAATCTTTCGTGCTCTAAGCTCCCTCTTCCTCGTTGCCTTGATGATGAAAAACCCTCTCCAAGCTCTAGGGTTTCCTCTCCTCTCTTTCTCTCAAATCTCAGCCAAAAATTTTAGGGTTATGAGACATAAGGAGTATTTATACTCCTCAACTTATGTTAAGGATTAGTTTGGTTCTGCACATCATGGGTTTTCACTTAATTAGTGATTTAACCCAACTCTCAAGGTATTAAGACCTAGTTTTAAGTTTGGGGCTCACTCACACCATGATACATCCTCTGATAGGAAAATCTCACCACATTAAACTCATTCACATGCCAAATGACCAAAATATTCTTTCTAGATTTTTGAAATTTTCCAGGTCGTTACAATAAAGGGCCTCCAATGGCCGAGAGTCCCTTCACGGACAACTCATACAAACTACGGTAGAGGGAGGAGAGCATCAGGGAAGTAAGATCTAACTTATGACCGGCCGCCAAGGCGGCGACCAGGGTACTATATTCTTTGGTCATTTGACCAGAAGCAACACACAAGATTTTGGCAAAGCATCATGAGAAGGAAGGAGCAGTGCTCTTGAACGGTCATCGGATCGTTCGACTTCCTCTCTCTAGCAATAAAAGTCCCATAAGCAACGTGGGCACGCTGATTATCAAAGGAGATATCATTATGTTCAACGAAAAGAATTGTACTGACAAATTCACATACTAGAGGCTGATTGGTGAGAGCTGCAACGTCCATGACCATTGGAGTCATGAGGCCACAGGGAAAATGGAAAGTGTTGCTGGATCGATTCCAGAAGCAAACAGTCGCAGCTAGAATGTTATGGTCCATGGTCACCTTAAAACGAGAGTAGTGAATGAACTCATAAATCCCAGACTTCTTCCAAGAGTCTGGCACATATATACCAGAGACAAACGGTCGATCCATTCATTCCAAGCCTTGTTTACTCGGGGCCAAGAACAGATGGATCGACCGGCGGTCCAGACTAGCCAGTCCAGACCATCAAAAGAAATCAAGAGTTTATCCCCAACTACTCTTAGGTGGAATAAATTAAGATCATGCATGGGCGAGGGTTGGAAGGTCAGATCAAAAGCAAGACCTAATACCATGGAAGGAGGAAGAGAAGTTTCGGTACGTACTTGAACCGAGATATGATCGAGCTCCGTGGCCAATACGGTCAAAAGATTGAGAGAAGATGGATTGGAAGCAGTGGCAGAGGATCCCTTCATCTTCTTCGACATGATCAGAAGCTTCATGGAAGAATAATGAGTTGACAATGGAGGAAGAAGAAAACTCGAAGAAGGAGAGAATGAAAACTCAAAGGAAGTAGAAGAAATGAAGATGATAAGGGTGGATCAGATAGATGAGCTAAAAAGATTTGATTTGACTCGGTTTTTCTTTCCTTCCCAAGAAATGGCATGTGTGCCATTATTAATCACCTTCCTCACGTCTCTTCAGATCGACAGAAGGTTAAAGGCGTAAGGAAGGTAGAGGCATTGTTTTATATGAAATATTTGTATATCTTCAACAACCAATGAGAAAGACACACGTGGGAAAAAAGAGTACAAGCAAGTAAGGCTCACTTGCCGGTCCAGGTGTCAAGGCAACATAAAATGTAGTCCTGACAAGCCCACGATCCAATACATAATTGAAGTATTAAAACGAGATCAATTATCACAACCGAATTGAACGGTTCGATAACCGATCGAAGAAAGGTTATAAATACCTAGAGAGAATCTGTTTCTCAGCCCCTTCAACAACAACACAACACCAGCGTAGCGCTACTCACACCTCACGGTTGCTTATCTTCCCCTTCATTACTTTCATTACAACAACGGTGCTCAATCATTCTCTTGCTTACGAACCACTTTCTCCCCTGGTTCATTACTCTCAGCCTCCGACGCTCTTCCAGCCTGCACGTGGGTCACGGATGCTAGATCTAGCCCCTCTGCTCACCTATCAATCTTGGTAAAGTCTGATGCTCTCAGCCTTAGACTGATCTTCACTGCTCCCCATTGAGAAGCTGCTCTCAATCCGACCGGTTATTAGTCCAGCCTGCCACTGGTCACGGTCGTTGAGACAACCACTGTTGGTTCATAGGTCTTCTTTCTATCTTTCTTCTATTTTGTTTGTTTATTAATATATCCAGTCTCTCATATTTAGCCATGAATATATTTCTGATTAAAGTCAAGATCTTTGGTGTCGTAATTTAACTCTCGTTTATGATTGGTATTATATTTACATCATTTGAAGGGTCAGACGAATTCATTACAAAGAATCCCAACTTTTGTCAATCGCCTAGAACATACGCACATCTGATGATCGATCATACGACCGATTGTCAAACCAACTCAGTTTAACCGATATGAATTGGTGCTTGGAGTAAAAAACGGAACCCTTACTCTTAGACTAGACTAAGTCCTGGCACACCCGTGTACACCACACACACCAACCACAGGCCGCACATGCGAGTAGAGGAGGGTCGACTGGACGGATTCGGTGGGAACAGGTAGTGACATGATAGAGAAGCAATTTGGTTACTCAAACATGTTTTTTTACTTTTCGATCGTACAATACAAATTTATGAAACCGTTTTAGTTCAAGAAAAGATTTTTAAGGCTGCGTTTGACCTGGCTTATATAAGTACTTATTGCAGTTTATAGCTTATATAAGCACTTTTTAAAATTAAATGTTTTTGGCAGCGCTTATGGGTAAGTGCTTGCCCATAAGCATTAGCGAAGGCTACCCATAAGGAGAAGCTGCTGAGCGTTGAGCTACTTCACAACTTTAGTTATATTTTTAAAATACCTATTTTACCTTTAAATATTCATAAGCACTTAAATAAATATTATTTTTAAACTTTAATAATATTTTCAAAATACCTATTTTACCCCTGACCTTTTATAAGCACTTAAATAAATGTATTTACCAAACGCTATTCTCTTCAAGTAAGCAGTTTATTATTGCTGTAGATAAGGGTTCTCATGGAGCCACTTATCCAATTAGTGCTTATCCAAAAGCACAAGCCGGACCACAGCCTAAAAAGTAGAGAAGTTGCTTATTTGCTTATCTTCTTGCTTACTAATAATAATTTGTGAAAGTAAATCTAAGCGATTCGATTTCAACTAGTTCAAGCATTTTGTTGTTGTTAGTAAACAAACTCTAAGTCATATTACCAGATTAAAATAATAATAGAATAAGAACAATTATAATGATAAATTTAAAAAAAAATTTAACAGTGATTCTGATTCATGCTTACACCGTTATAACAGTCACAACTAGTTCAAGCATTTTGTTGTTGTTAGTAAACAAATTCTAAGTCATATTACCAGATTAAAATAATAATAGAATAAGAACAATTATAATGTTAAATTAAAAAAAAAAAAATTTAACGGTGATTCTGATTCATGCTTACACCGTTATAACAGTAACAGCGGTAGTTATTTGCTTGAAAAAATTGCCTTGATCCGATAACAGTGTTTTAAAACTTGGGAGTAACTAGAAAAACTTAGCCGAGTTATTCGGATAGGTTAGGATCTTGCGAAAACTCTTTTGGCTTAGTTCTGACCATTTTTTCTTTCTTTCCATTTCACCTTTTCACAAACGGTTCAACGCTATAATGAATACGCCTTCCATAGTGAATACGCCTTCCGACGGAAGTAGAAACTCTGGTTAGAAAGGCACATCCTGCTCTGGAACACTGGATAAGGAGGCAAAACAGTAAGAGAAAGAGAAAGGCTTTCGTATTTAGAATGTAGAGAGAGATGCCAAGCTGTTGGTCCAAAATGTTGTCAAATCTGACTATTGCTTCTCGGTCGGTTCGTGAGTGATGTTCTACTTTCAGTTTTAAGGTCAAAGTGGATGCGGGTGTGCCAGAACTTTTACAAGTTCACCTGAAAGACAGGTATTATGAGTTAAACTTCGTAAGTTGATTATCAAGGTTAATTGGTCGACGTACGACTGATTGTGAATCAGACAATTATGTGGTTTCCAATCTCAAATGATCAATTGCTGAGCCAGAGAAACTGATTTTACGCATCAACAACACTTTTACATAAAATAACTAAAACAAAGAGTTAGCATATAACTTAGAAGGTAAACCTTATAACTTGAAAATACGAGAAATAAAATAAAGAATATACAAAAACCTTTGGCAGGTCTTTGGGCTCCGATTGTGGGACGTGATTAACGTACTTTACGGGTGCACAGTTCGGCATGCAAAGAGCTATCGAGAGAGTTTTCGAAAATCACCCGAATAGAATTTCTACGAGAAGCTTAGTCGAGGTAAGAAGTAGGTGCAGTAGATTCTTTGTAGAAGCTGAGGTAAAATTAATGATCACTAAGGATCAAGGATAAAACTATATGTAACTGTTGGATTAATTTGTTGTGGAGGCCTTTTTATTTTAGTCGATTCTATTCTTATAAGCCATCGCTACAACCGTTTTGCGCTTGGTTGATAATGAGAAGTCTTCTTCCCTCTTTTGCTGATATTTGGTCCACTCCATTCCTTCATGCTCATAACACGTTCTACCTCTAATGACAAACTGAGCTCATGCTAGCCTGATTCTCCATCCAACAACTCTGTTCATCAAATCCCTAGTTATCGTTTTTCTTCCTTATTTTATATTTTATATTATTTATTATATTTTTTATATATTTTTAAATTGTTAATACATTTTTGTATTGACCAGTTGATAACTATAGCGAGTTATCTTGTCACTCGGGGATAAGTAGATTCGAGTTACCGGCCCTGTCCGGGTTTTTAAACACTGTCCGATAATTCGAAGCATCGGTCGTCAAGTAACATTGAAAACCTACTGAATTGCACGAAAGACAATAAACCATTTATACGATTTTTCACTTCTTACCAAAACTAAGCAAATCGTGAAGAAAATCTTTTTCTGGATCTTTCTGCGACCTGTACATCCAATACCCCGAGATGGGCATTCACGAAATTCTTAAAAAAAAAAAAAAAACAAGAAAATTCTCTCTCCATATTTTCCTTCCGGACCCATCAAGAAGAAAATCTGAGAAAATCTTTTTCTGGATCTTCTCTCTCTTTCTTCTCTCATTGGGGAGCGGAGAGACTGAGAAGTGACTTGGGGTTTGAGCTGTATTTCCTTTTGAAGATGCCCTGACCGGGAGCCAGAATGTGCAAAGGATCGAAGGCCGACTTTCGCGCCAAAAACTGCTGCCATTTCCCGCCAAAATGCTCCTGCCACTGCTTTTCCTGGGTGTAGTGAGGAAGGTACTGCTTGGCTCCTATTCCGAAGGCCGGATCGGTTGCTGTCGCCGTGATCTTGTGGTTCCGACGGAGAAAGTCCTGGAGACAGTCTTGAGAGCAGGTTGTGGGGTTTGCCGACCGGAGCATCCCCACTATGTATAGTACGTTTTCACTGGCGTCGGATTCCGGCAGAACGGCGGACGTGTTCGAATTCCACCTGAGGAGACGTTAAGAGGAGGAGCAACTTAGTAATATTAACAAATAATCTAATAAATAAATTAGACAACTTAATGAGAAAATTACCCTTTTGAAGAAGGTAAATTGGCATCTGGTCATTTCGGCATATGTATATGGGCAATTTAGTAATTCAACCATAGACTGACTCGTCAGTACCAGTTGCTAAAGTAAAGAGACGCTTTGACTAAAGTCATCGAAGGGAATTTTGTCATAAAAAAATAATATTGGGTTGGGACTGACTTTTCGGGGAATCCAAAGATAGGTATGGGCAATTTTCGTCCATGACGAATTCATTACAGACATTACGGAGTTATAACTTTCATGTGCTGAAAAAAATTAAAAAATTATATATAACACCTTTTACTTTATGTTCGTTATCTATAACGGCCGTTAGAGAGAAGAATAAATAAGATTCTGTGTTTGTAATAATGGGAACAGCTGAAAAAGCTGAAATCTAAAGAAAGATGAGAGAGATTCATCAGAAAACCCACATTGAGAAGTGTGGTGTTGCGAATATACAGAGCAGAACCAGGATCTCCCTCTGCCGCCTTTTCTTTCTTTGTAAGAGAGAGAAAGAGAAAGATGGAGAGAGAGGGAACAATGCTTTGATTTTTCAGGCGCAAATCCTTGCCTGGATTCAAGGGGGAAAAAAACCTTTTAATTTTTTTCTTTTGAGTGACAACCTTTTAAATTTCACTATATTCAAGAAAGAGGGTGAAGATCTTTTGATGAGTAGGAAGGGAAAGCAACAAGAGACGGTAAGTATATTGTTCTAAAAACTAATGAGAGAGGGAGAGAGAGCAACATTAAGATGGTGCAAAAGCCAACAGCTCCAAAAAAGACTCGAGGAAAGAAAAAAAGTGAAGGTTGTGAACAATTTATAATCAAGATAGTAAACTGTAAACAGATATAGAGTGCAGACTAGATGTTCCACTATTTCTCAAAGAGTCTCTTCCTTTTTCTTCTTTTCTATAGAATTCTCTCTTTTATTTACTGTTTCCTTATATTTTCCTTTTGTGCTGAAGAGAATACAAGTGCATGACGTGTAAACATGATCTCATTATGTAGTGGAGAGAGAGAGAGAGAGAGAGAGAGAGACTTACTTGTCTCTCAGGATGGGGTATACGAGGATGGGGCCGTCAAAGGTACTTGGAGAGATGCTGTCTAACAACAGATCTTTGAATTGGATAATTCCAGATTTTGGCACAAATATGTTGAGCCATGGATGAGAGACATCCCACAGCCCTCTAGCTCTGAGATTCATTTCCTCCATCCTAACCCTATTCAGGAAATCAAAGTAAGACACTTCCACACTGAAAATCAGTGATGGAATGAAGCTCATCTTCCTAGATATCTCCTCAACAACCTGGGAAAAGAGAGCGAGAGAGAGAGAGAGAGGGAGAATAATAAGAAAAAAATTCCCAATTAAATACATGCTCTTATTATATTATCTTTCATTATTAGCAATTGAAAAAAAAAACAGTAAATAATAAAGAAGCTGGTTTTGATGGAGGAGAGGAAAAGGACATTGATTGTGGTGGTAATGGAATCGCTTACTTGGTCTACATTGACTTCCTTGTCAGATTGATCATGGACTGCAAATTCAAGGCAGTAGTAGACATGAGAAGCTCCTGGTTGGAGCTTTGTTAAGGAGCCCAAATTTGCAGGGAAGGCAATTGCGGAGCCATGCAGTGAAGTCTCATTTAACACCATAAAACCCTCTACATAGTCAATCATGTCTTGCATTGCAACCAAAAGCTCTTGATCCTTGATGAAAATCTCAAAATCATCATAGAAGGCTCTCACCCATTTCACCTGTTTGCAATTTTAAAATCAAACCTTTTCACATTGAACAAATCCTAAAACATAGAGAGAGAGAGAGAGAGAGAGAGAGAGAGAGAGAGAGAGAGAGAGAGGGAAGAGTTATGAACAATTTAAAGGAAGAAAAATTGCAAGAAAAACTAATGAGGAACACTAAGAAAAATGGTTTTACCTTGTATGGAGCCTCTTGGAGTGAGATCCTTGCACTTGTTATAATACCAAACTGGCCTAACCCACCCAAAACAGCATAAAATAGCTCAGGAGTTTTGGATGGAGAGCAAGTTACTAGCTCTCCAGTTCCTGCAAAAGAAAAATAGGAGGATTACATATTTTGAATAAACAAAAACCTCCCTAACCCAAAGAAAGACTATCATGTACAGAGAGAGAGAGAGAGAGAGAGAGAGAGAGAGAGAGAGAGAGAGGTTTTACCTGTGACCACATCTAACTGGAGGACATTACTGATCTGGGGGCCATATTTAAACGTCTGACCACTGATTCCACCATTGGAAAGAGTCCCACCAATGCTTAGGTAAAGATAGTCAGTCCATGAACTTGGTGCAAGCCCCTCTTTCAAGCTCTCTTTCAAGAGCTCTACCCAAAGAGTACCTGCACTGACATCAGCATAAGAAGGACCCTTCTCCCAATCTTCTCCTGTTTTGTGTATTTTGATGAAGGAAGGGAGTGATTCCATCTCAATAACAATGCCATTGAGGGCTTGAGCTTGGCCATGAATGGAGTGCCCAGCTCCCTTGGCAGCAACAGTAACTTTGCTGAAAGAGGAACAAGAGGGAGAGCTTAGGAGGAGAGAAATCTCTGTAGAGGATTGGGGTCTCAGAACTGCAGATGGGGAATTGAAGTAGATCCTCCCAAAGTCTACAGATGCCGAGTTTGTGGTCTGGAAGAGGTTTAATGGACCAAAGTCCATTGGGCTTTGGATAAATTTACAAGGAAATGAAATAGCTAGAAGAATTGCAAGAAAATTGATTCTGTTGCAGAACAAAGCAAGCTCCATAGGCAAAAGGAATATGGAAAGGAAACCAGGATAAGATTTATGTTGCTTTGATGATGAGTGGGTAAGAAAAAGAGGTGAAATTGTGAGACTCAGGGCTATAAAAAATCATGGGATCATTGACAAATGAAAACTCTTCATTGTGGCAATGACTTTGTTGTAGAAACAGGACTAGTCCAGAGAGGAACAGAAACAGAAAAAATAAGATTATCAACTGGGAAATTAAAACAAGTGCAAATCAGGAGGAGACAACAAGAAGCATTTGACAAGAAATTCCAAGAAGGGGTTCTTGGATAGCCAAAGAGAAAAAGGTAAAAAAAAAATATAAAATAGAGAGAGGGAGAGAGAGAACAACTAGCGAGAACAGAATAAAACACAAGAACCGAAATCAAGACGAACCCCAAAAGTATTATTTTCCACTATCGTTAAAGCATCACACGAAATCCAAGAACCAGGAACTAAGAAGCCGGAATAAAAGAAACAGAGATTATGAATCAACAAGAAACATAAAGAGGA
>JAUPMG010000017.1:2346412-2357316 GCA_031762675.1 Pachysandra terminalis
CCCCCCCCCCCCCCCCCCCCCCCCCCCCCCCAATTTTTGAAATTTTTTAACTACAAGTACTATTTTATAAAATTTTCATATTGCCCCATAAATATTTTCTATTGCCCCTTATTTACGTTGTAATCGTTCACTTGATAAAAGAACTTTATTTACATCGTAATCCTTCACTTGATAAAAGAGGCACGACTTACGAGACAATCTACTTTTTTATTTGTTTTGCCCTCTCTCTTTAAACTAAATCGATTCTAGGGTTTCTTGTTTGGATACTTTTGGTAAAAACCCAAAGCTTTTCTCTCTCCCTCTCTCTTTCCCTTGTGTCATTAATGCTGGTAAAATCCTACAGCTTTTCTCTCTTCCCTCTCTTTCTCTTGTGTCATTAATGCTAGTAAAATCCTACAAATTTTCTCTCTCCTCTCTCTTTCTCCTCTCCCCTCTCTTTCTCTTGTGTCATTAATGCTAGTAAAATCCTACAACTTTTCTCTCTCCTCTCTTTTTCTACTGTAACATTAGACATTAATGTTGGTTGACCCATCTCTCTCTCTCTCTCTCTCTCTCTCTCTCACACACACACACACACACACACACATTCAAACATAAGAATTAATAAGTTGGGTTTTGATTTGAATGTAGAAAAAGAGTTGAAGGAAGGAAAATAGTTGAAATTGATGGCTTAGGGTAGCAATTGGGACAACGTCACAACAAGAGGTGAAACATCACTATGTATTTCTATTAAGAGTTTTTAATTAATATATGATCTTAATTTTGACCCAGCCATGGAAACGTATTTTAAAAGAAAGTCAACAGTTGAGTTATCACCCCCTGCCAAGAGAAAAGATTAAAGTGAAAAGTGAAAAGGTGCACCATTGCTCACATGAAAGTTTAGCAAAGAACTATTTGGACGATCTTCCAGCAAATCCTGGGTCACGAACTCAGATTTTGGAGTACAATTATAATGATCGGGACCAAATTCGACAAGCATATTTGCAAAAGGATCCTTGCCAACACGCAACCATAATTTTCCACAAAAGTAATTTGGGAGTTCATTACGGCGATTCAACCAATCTTGGTTTGATGAATATGCTAATTGGTTAGAATATAGCATAGCAAAAGATGCTGCATTTTGCCTATGTTACTATCTCTTAAAATTATATGTTGGAGATCAATCGGGTGGAGATTCATTTGCTGGTGAGGGTTTTACAAATGGGAAGAAGAAAGAAAAAATTCAAATTCATGTTGGTGGTCCGAACAGTGCCCACAACAAAGCTTGGAAGAACTTTCAAGACTTAATGAACTAAGAACAACATATTCAAACAATTTTCTCCAAGCAATCAACCCAGGCTCGAGGTGAATACCGAACTCGTTTGAATGCATAGATTGATTGCATTTGATTTCTTCTACGACAAGGATTGGCATTTCGTGGTCATAATGAATCGGAGGATTCAAACAATCAAGGAAATTTTTTAGAGCTTTTACAATTTCTTTCTGATATTGGTAATGTGTTATTTGTCATTCTAATTGATGAGTCTCGAGACATCAATAAAGGAGCAGATGGTTGTTGCTTTGTGCTATGTGGACAAGAAGGGACATGAAATTGAGCGATTTTTTGGTATTGTACATGTTACAGACACCACTTCTTTATCACTTAAAGCAGCAATCGATGTATTATTTTTCAAATATGGATTAAGCATTTCAAGACTGCATGGGCAAGGCTATGATGGGGCTAGCAATATGCAAGGTGAGTTAAATTGTCTCAAAATGCTTATCATGAAGGAGAATGAATATGCTTTCTATGTTCATTGCTTTGCACATCATCTTCAGTTAGCTTTTGTAGCTGTTGCAAAGAATCATATCCAGATTGCTTTGCTTTTTAATGTGGTTGGTAATATATTGAATGTTGTTAGATCCGCTTGTAAACGTCATGATATTCTTCGAGATAAGCAAGCTACCAAAGTTATTGTAGCACTCAAGAATGGAGAGCTATCAAGTGGACAAGGCCTAAATCAAGAGACTGGTTTACAACGATCAAGCGATACACGTTGGGGTTCTCATTATAGTACTTTGATTAGCTTACTTGTCATGTTTTCATCTGTGATTGATGTACTTGAAATTGTTATGAAGGATGGTTCAAATTCAAAACAAAGAGCTTAAGCATGTGTTTTATTAGACTCGATTCAGTCATTTGAATTTATCTTGAATTTGCATTTTATGAGAAGTATATTGGAAATAGCACATGAACTGTCACAAGCATTACAGAGGAAAAATCAAGATATTGTTAATGCCATGACTCTTGTTAAAGTTTCTAAGCAACGACTACAAAAAATGAGGGAAAGTGGGTGGGATTCTTTAAGTGGTGAAGTTGTTTCTTTTTGTGACAAAGATAAGATTTTTATTTCCAATATGGATGATGTGTTTGTAGCATGAGGGTGACCACGATGTAGAGCTGAGGAATGTAAAAACCTACACCATTATCGTGTTGAGTTATTCTATACTGTCATTGATATGCAACTTCAAGAGCTAAATAGTCGTTTCACTGAGGCGAACACTGAGTTGTTACATTGTGTGGCGTGTTTGAATCCAAATCAGTCATTCTCTTCTTTTAATAAGCAAAAGTTGATTTGGCTTGCCCAATTTTATCGTGTAATAACCCAATCAATTATAAGGACCAAAGTGTAATTAGTTAGAAAATATGGACAAATTTGAAATTTTTAGTAGTAGCTATTTGGTTGACTTTGACTCATTGTGATTTGTGGATGTACCATAGATAACTAAAGTGCATCACACACAATCATAATCTCATAAGTTAATCAATGGCTAGGATTTCGTAGGAACAAGTGAATTAGATTAAGGACTAGGATTAAAAGACAAGGAATCTAGTCTAATTAGGAAAAGTAGATAATGTATTGTTTGAGATTCACTACAACTAGAAATCTCCAACCTAAGGTGATGATTAAACCAACTAAAATTTAAGGGTTGGGAGTAGAGACAAAATCTTAAACTAAGAACACATCTAGACTAAGTAGGATACGCATTAAAAACTATAAAAACACTTCTATGGTCGTTCAAATCATAATCTAAGAGTAAGAGTTGAATTGCTGGAGCTAGGAGCTAAGGAAGAACAAAAGTTCAGAACTTGAACTAAGGTGAAGAAGAAGAAAATCCAACGAGCAACATCAAGGAAAGTAATTCGATTATGGTTTATTTTTTATTTGAATCTAGGTGAGATGCCATATTCATTGAATATAACATAGCACACTAATTCAAATTAAAGAACATGATAATTTAACTTAAAACTTAAACTTTTTAGCATCATCATCCTAGCAAAGGTGAGTTAATTATTTGTTTGGTATTTTTGATTGGTTTTGATCGGAATTTAATTTTAATATGAGTGTCAGTAAAAAGTTTTGCATTGAAAAGGACTAAAATACAAAAATAATGAAGTTTGCAAGTTTTTGGGCAAACCGGCAGGCTACCGATGTGCCGATTAGCCTACCAGTGGACCCAAAGGGCATCCAACAACCAACCAGTGTACTGGTTAGCCTGCCGGATACCCGATGGAGTTTTGGCACCACTGTTTAGGTTGTCGGTGGGCTACCGGTGTACCGCTTAGCCTACCAAGCCACAGTGTGCCCACAGAAGGCCTAGGCTGCCAGTGGCAACCGGTGTACCGATTAGCCTACTGATGAGCCCTGGTTTGGCCTGGGCAGTTAACTTATAATGTTTTGATGGTTTTAATGCTATGATTTGATTGTTTATTGAATTTTATTGAATATATGATATGAATGATGAGCTTATAACATGATTTAATAATTGATGTGATTGATTGATAAATTTTATATGTTTTACCATATGTTACTTATGATTTGGTTTAAGTTGAATGCCATGAAGCATATAGCCTGATCCATACACTTATATTGACTTATTTCACTATTGTACACTTATTATATTCTTAGTTAGTGTGCACAAGCACTACACTTGTACAACAGAAGCCTGATTGCATTATTGTCCATGTATTGGTTATGTGCTTGACTATACCATCATATCTTCACATAGGTTGAAGGCTATGATTTAATCGAGAGTTATTGTGATCTGAATATCATGATATAGTGAGGAAGTCCCAGATAGACTGATTTTCATAGGTTGAGGGATTTGCTATCCCAAAATACCACATTATTTTCATCTCAATAGCGTATTATACGTAACGGATGCTTAGTGAAATTATGTTGGCATTCGAGTATGGCTCACTGAGATTTTGTTCATATTTTTGACGCCTTGGTTATATTCCTGTGACCGAAAATAAGTGGGGGAGTTGTGCCCTCTTGGTCGAAGCCCTTTAAAACTATGATTCGCACATGAAATATCTTACTTGAGAGTGGCCCTGTATGGGGAGGATGGTTCAATATGACATCTTGCTCAGTAACTGATTGGTCTAGTGTGGGGCATATAATATTCGAATTCTGAACATCATATATATTTGCACAACATATGTTTTTGCATGAATCACATTTGGTGATTACCCATTCATTGTTGCATGAGCATGCATTGCATTCATTAATAATCTAAATGTACATCACATTGCATTCACTTACAGTTTAATTCATTATTTACTGAGCTAAGTGTAGCTGACGTCTTTGAGCAAACAATTTCAAGGAATTTAGATGGAGGATTTAACTATAATGGAGAACGAGATGAAGAACAAGTTTATAATGAGATGGGTGGATTTGATGATTGCATGGAATGATTTATACTTAGAATTTTGTAGTGGGATTTATTTATTTCTTAGTTAGATATTATGTATAGGGATAGGATTTGATTTAAGCATGAGAATAGGTTGTATTTATTTATTTTTCCGTTGTGATTTACTTAGTCTGTTTTGGATGTAATAGACTTAGTTTTATTTAATTATTTTTAGTAAAGGTAATTTTTGAAATTTTATTATATCTATGGTTTGGCTCTATATTAATTACCACTCTCGATGTAAATTGGGGTGAGAGTTATATTTCGAACATGTGGGATTCCCACGTGAATTTTTTTAAGTTTGGGATGTGACATATCCAGCGAAATTTTCAGCAGTTGAGCTCATGGCATTTGATAATCAGCTTGATACTTATATTATTGATGTGCATTGTAGCATTGAATTCTCAAGAGTGAAAGGGATTGGCGGTCTTGCTAAGAAAATGGTTGAGACAAGAAAAAATATATTATATCCATTGGTTTACTTGGTTATAACTTTAATTAGCATTAATTTTACCAGTTACAACTATCACAGTAGATAGGGCATTTTCTGCTATGAAAATTTTGAAGAATCGATTGCATAATCAAATGGGAGATCAATGGATGAATGATAACTTGGTTGTTTATATTGAGAAAGACATATTCAATAGCATTAATAATGATGTAATCGTGCAACGCTTTCAAAGCATGAACACTCGTAGTACTATTCCTGATCTTATTTTTATCAAAAAAAAAAAAAAAACTTTGATGAAATTTATACTTAATTTTTTTTTCCTAGTTGACTTGAGAAATTGCACTAATAACAAATCAAATCTTGTCCCCTGAAATAGATTCCTAGCTCTGCCCCTGGACACAGGGTCTGATTGTTTCGAAGAATTAGAATCGATGTTAGAAATTGTAATGCCAATTCTAATTTATTGAGAGTGATTTTTTATTTATTTATTTTTTAGAGAATTGCAATTAACAGCTCCCTATGAATTCAACAACTTCAAAAATAACCTATAAATGAATTTCAATTTCAATTTCTTAGTGCACTCCAAACGGAAAAATTGAAATTGGAGGCCCCAATTTTAATTCCAGCCCCAATTCCGCGAACCAATCGGGTCCTAACTTTTTTTCACACAAAATCCATGATTTTTTTTTGGGTGTTCTTATTTTTGGCAAGAAGTGAAAGGTGGTGTTAGGTAGATTCTCAGAAAATCCATGGCATTTCCTGAACTTCAAATGCTACTGCTCCAACGTATAGCCTCGTTCAACCAGCATTTTTTTTTTCATCTGTTAAACCACTCGGCCAACTGAATTCACTTTTAAAGAAGCATACATGAACAAAGAAAAAAGTCATTAGAACAAAAAGATTGAGAAAAGAAGCTTAAAATCCACAAAGAACAAACGGAAAGAAGATAATTAAAAATAAAAAAGTTATACAAAATAAATATTTATGTAAGAAAAAGGTGTGGGCTCTCTCCACAATAATTGGCATCAAATGCTTATTGGGATTCGCACTTGCTGAATTCCAAGATCTGCAACATTCAATTATATAAGTCCCTCCACTCCCCTCTTACGTTTTTCCGTTTCTCACTTCTGTTTGCCTCAATTGGAGTAGATAGAGAAAGAGAGGAAAGTAGAGAGAAAAAAGAAAAGGCAGAACCAATTAGGGTTTGGCGGAAAGTGGAAATGAAAGGTACTGTTTCTTTTCCTTTTCCCTTTCTCTTCTTCTTCCTCTCTGTAATCTGAAATTGCGGTTTGCATTCAAGGCAGTTTTAAGGTTCGAGAAGTGGTGAAGTGAGCGTTTTTCAGGATAATTTATGGTGGGGAAGTTTGGGTTTTTCAACGAGTTGTTTGGAGTGTGCTTTGGAATTGAAGGTGAAGTTGTTTAGGGTTTTTAGGAGATTTGGAAGTTTGAAATTGGGGTTTTGGGTATGAATTAGTAGTTTGATGGTGGCTGTTTATGAGTTCAGAGATGAGTTGTTTTTGGATTGGTGGGATTTGAACGGAATATGGAGATTTCTATTGAGTTTTTGATTTGTGGTTTAATTTTGGTGTTTGCCTATTTCAGCTTTGGAGAACTTTGGGTTGCTATTTTTAAGGGTCAATCTTTGTGATGAAAAATTTAGAACTTGTACTTCTAATTAGTGTGGGTTTGGTTGGGCTTTGAAGATGTATGATCATGTATGGAATTATGGGGGAGTTCGAAAGTGTCTGCAATTTTAGGAGTTCCTGAGTTTGGTGTTGTATTTTGAAGTGGTTTTGGAACTCTGGTAGTATATCCAAGTCTCTAAAAGTGGATGTATGTAAATATGTTTATTGAGTATTTACTGACTTCATCTGATAAATAGTGAGTTTTAAGTTGGGAGTTGTGGAAGCTGAAGTCAGGTTGGGTTATTAGTGTGGAGGGTTTTTGGGTGCTTTGTGGTGTAAATGGCAGCTGAATCAAACATAGGCTTCAACCGAGATACAATTCTTGCTTCTTCATTGAATCGGCATGCGATTTCATTTCAGTCGGGTGCAATAAACAGCAACACAGGGATGATACCTATGGGGAGTTCTCTTGGGCTTACAAGTACAGCAGGGGTGATCTTACCTGGCAGTTCAAGGATCATAACTAACACTCCTGCAATGAATCAAGCTGCATGTTCTTCGAGTGGCCTCCTTGATTCAGTGCCAGGGATGAAGCATGATAACGGATTCACTGTTGAGTGGTCCATCGAAGAACAGTGCAAGTTGGAGGAAGGCCTTGTCAAGTAGGTACTTTGCTTCAGATTGGTTTGTAAGTTATGCTTTTTTTTTTTTTTTTTTTGATCTGTTCTTTCCAGTTGTAGTTGCTTCCTCATGGAACTATTTTCAAGTTGTAACAAAAAATTGCACTAGGAACGTGTATATGCCAATTTGTACTGTTGATTTATTGAAGAGTTTTTGTGCAAAAGATTGATGTGGAAATGTTACTGAAGATCCTGATGGTGAATGATATCAGAGATTATATTGTAATCTACCCATTATTGGTTCAAAAAAGTATGACATGTTAATAAGTGACTTTGCTGTCAGAAATTAACAACGGTATAGTCAAGAACAAAGTGATAGGGAGTAATTAAGGTGATTATATCATAAAAATTTGATGCTTTTCTATTTTTTTTCTCTTTTATATTTCAGCAGTCCAACTTGGTTACCTTTGATATTTGAAAATTGTAGAGTCTGTAGGAAGTTATGGGCTCGAGGGATCAATATTGTTAGTTCAATTATCAATGGAAAAATATTGCTGTTGAACCAAGTATGCTTCCAAGGCTGCATTGCATCCTTTCTGATTTTAGTGGCAAATGCATCTCAAACGTGCTTTCTTTTACTTGAGTTTGATATTGCTGGCTATGGATGCTTCATTTCTTATCTAAATCAAGAATCTGTAGGTGTATTTACTTAGTAAATCAATTTTTGAGATTGTATATTTTCTTCTTATTCATTTGGTCTAGCCTGCTGCAATGACTTAATTCCTGCAAAATGGTTCTGGAATTTCTACCACTTTTGTGAACAACTATTTGAAGGATCTATTAATAATGTTATGTTTTTCATTGACTCCTCCTTTTTGAGGTTAAGATTCCATATATTGATTATCCTGTATGAAATTCCTAGATATGCTAATGAACCAAGTATCATGAGGTACATCAAGATTGCAGCTACTTTACATGACAAGACTGTTCGTGATGTTGCTCTAAGGTGTCGGTGGATGACGGTGAGCTCTTCCATTTTTCTTATAATATGGCCCTAAACTGCCATTTGCTTCTGCTCAGGAAAATTGTACAACTTGGTTTTATTGTGGCAGAATATCGTTGATATTTGACATTTTACTTTCCTTGGTTTTTCCATTTGAATTTTTTCAATACACTAGTTAAAAGTGATCTTGTAATAATATTGCTATTACAAGGTCAATCATTTCGACACTTATAATATGATCCTCAAATGCCATTTGCATCTTCTCATGAAATTCGTACGATTTGGTTTGATTGTGCCAGAACATTGTTGTTATGAGAAAATTTCCTTGACTGTGGTTTTTTCATTTGAATTTTTTTTTGTACACATCAAAAGTGATCTTGTAATGACTAGTACTGTTACAAAGTCAACGATTGAGTGTTAAACACGGTCTGTTGGAATTGTATGGTCTTATTTTCTATCATTAGATTCTTGGAATTGTTTTGGCTGATATCTTTATCGTTAGGTTCTTGTTTAAAACATCCAAAAGCTTTCTTGAAGTTCTGAGATTAATTAGATTTTTTGTTCAATTGCTAAATAAAGTAATTGCATTGAAAAAGAGGTGCTTTGGAGTATGATTTTATAGATGTGGTATTATTTGACCAAGCTAGAGAGAGTAAATGCAAAACTAGAATTCTGGTGGAATACCTTAGATACAAAAGGTTCCGAAATATGTCAAATTAGGATTAATATATGGAATGCTAATTCTATACAAATTCGAATGGGGGTTTAAGCTTTGGTAATAAGTGAGAACTAGGATAATAACATATGTCTCTTTTTTGGTTATCCTAGACCAATTATATTTAAGGAGAAGATATTGAGGAGGATGTTGCTCATATAATTAGATCTAGATGGATTAAGTGGAGAGGTGCGTCTTGGGAATTATATGGTCCATGTATTCTGCTCAAGCTAAAAGGCAGAGTCTACAAGATGGTTACTAAACCTGCTGTGGGGTATAGAATAGAATATTTGGAAATTAAAAAGCCTCACATTCATAGGTTGAGTGTATCTGAAATAAGGATGTTGATGGATGTGTGGAAAGAGAAAAGAACATACAGTAAGCAAGACCTCAAAGATCTCAATCCCCAACACCCCCCCTCCCCCCCACCCAAAAAAAAAATAAAATAAAATAAAAAATAAAGAAAATAAATAAATATAAAAAGAAAAAAAGGAAAAAAGAAAACCAGTTAGCTCTACCTATGATGGCCTCTCATAGGCCAAATCATCTTGGCATCTAACACTTAACCTTCAATGTACCAATTGTTTTTTGGTTGGTGTCTATTCACCACTTGAAGTTAATTGGAGGCAAATCTAAGGTTATGCAAAATTATAACCAAGCATTAGAAATTCGAGCTCCTATTACACAAATTTGTCCTCCCTTTGGTTCAAGTTGATTGTATAGATTGTCTTTATTATTTTTTTTTCCTTTGCCTAAACCATCCACATGTCTGGCTTTGGGGGGTGATGGTGTTAGGCATGGACACCCTAGCAAATTTATTGACAATAAGTAGGAAGGAATTACACCTGGATTGGTACCTTATGAACCTTACTTCTCAAAGATCTTTGTACAAAAAATGCAAAGCTTATTTATTTTTGCATGAAATATGACAACTAGAGAGCAAGCATACCCTGTATACCAATAACATATTGACAACCTATACCTAAGATTTAATATTGTAAAAGAACTAGATTTATCCAATTTGTAAATAGCAACATAGTGTTATTAAAGGTGTTTGCCTAGGCCCCCACCTAGGCATCTGGGTGTTTTTTTAAGGACCTAGGCGATGCTCGCCTAGACCAGCATTGGTTAGGCAATCACCTGGAATTTTAGGTGGCAACTGTCTAGAAGTTTAGGCCTGATTTTGGGAAAGGCAATCTCCTAGCCTAATTAATTATATAATTTGAATTTTGTGTATCTTAGTTATTAAACTTATAGCTTATGGTACAAAGTAATACATATTAAGTTATTAGTAAGAAATTATTACATCATCATCATCATATTCCTTATCCTAACTAGTAGGTTTTGGCAACAAGAATCCTGTTCCTCCATCCCAATCTGTCAAAAACCATATCTTCAGTTAAATTATGAGTATGCAAATCCTTTTTGACCGACTCCATCTAGGTTCTTCTGGGTCTTCCTCTCTCCCTCTTAGAACCTTCACTAATTATAACTAATTTCATTATTTTTTGTTCGTATAAAAACCCATTAAAGCTTATTTGATTAGGAGTAAATATCCAATCAACCAGGTAAGGCCTCTATCTCTCTTCATGGTCCAAACATCAATCGCTAGTGCCTGTAAATCTTGACAATTTTTACATTTTTATTTATGCAAGAAGCCTCCTGCCTTCCCCCCCTCTCTCCATAATCGACCATACCAATTGAATCTTTTTTTTTTTTTTCCTTTTTCACTAGTACTTCCTAACCTCTTCTCTTT
>JAUPMG010000017.1:2357416-2371839 GCA_031762675.1 Pachysandra terminalis
TATCGTATCGACCTGGTCGATACGCGATACGTATCGCCCGATACGGGCGATACGATACGATATTTAGAACCATGGTTTTAGGTGATGATGTCCTCTAGCTACATTTTTTATTCAGCTTCAGTCTTAGAATGCTTCCAACCTTAAAGTTTTGAAACAACATCAAATGACATGGATATCATCTTTGAGGAATTCCTCGACAACTTGAAAGAAAATGGATCAACTTAACATAAAGATAAATGTGTGCTGTTCCCACTATGAACATCTTGTTCTCATTGGCTCTTAGGTCAGCCAAAATACACAGGAAGATTTTCTCTCTAAAATAGTGGCTGTTACTCAGCAATTATGGATGGAGATGTCTATGTAGCACATTTTCCTTAATTGTTTCTCTGTTGTTATTGTTCCATAGTTTTCCTTCTTTGGGGCCTTGATGTATCTTTCCTCTTTACTGTCTTAGGTTACATCATTAACATCAGCAAAATGCCTTGTCCAAACTCCTAACTAGTTAGGGGTTGACACATAAATCCTGTTTGCCATCACAATCTATCAGAAATCATATTTCAGTCGGATTTTATATTTTCACATCATTTGTTACTGGCTTCATCGTGTCTAGTCATTTTAAATCCTTCAATATGCATACCCACGAAGTCACCACCTTCTTACAGACACCTCCCTATATCATTTACATGCCCAAATTAACGTAATGTACCTGCTTTCCTTTATTTTATGTCTTATGGGGGCTTCTCTTAGCCTCTCAAATATGTTCGTTCTTTGACTTATCTTTCCTAGTCATTTTACACATCCATAGCTGTAAATGATCCATTTTCAACTTCCTTGCTTCCCCCAAACCTGCAATCAAGGCCCTAATCTCTGTTGTGGTTGAATCTGCTATACCAATCGAGCCCAAAAAGACATGAAGAATTACTCCATTAGAATTCCTTGAAACCCCACCAATCCCAGATCTTCTTGAATTACCCAAAGAAAGCCATCAAAATTAATCTTGTTGAAACCCCTATCCGGCACCCTCCAAACCACCTTCTTAATTGGACGAACAGCCGAAGTAAAGAGTAAATCACACCAGCATCTGGCAATTGAGTCCATAGAAATACTTCGGAATTCATGCCTAATTGCCACCCATCCAGCCACCATCCCCAGGATGGAATCAATCAGCCATGGAGTAGGTCTCTGTACCTCCTAAAAAATATGCCTGTTGCATTCACTCCATATAACCCAAAGTATTGAAAAGAAAAGAGACTTAGAAAAAGTCTTTCCTCTTTGGCCTAACCCACGAAATCTCCACTAATTCAGCAACACTAAAATACTCTCTGGCATCACCCAATCCACACCCACGTGCCGCAAAAAATGCATCCACATCCCCCTCGCAACAGAACAATGAAGAAACAAATGATCCACTGACTTCCTTTGGTTCCTGCACATAAAACATATATGTGGAGAAATGGCCAAATTGTCTCCTCTTTTGTAGCATATTACAGGTGTTAATTCGGTATAAATGGCAGTCCACACGAATAATCTAACTCTAGGAAGGACTTTGGCTTTCCACAATTTGGAAAGATAGAATGAGACTTGACCTAAGTTATTCTCTCTACCAAGGAATCGAAAAAAGGATTTGGTAGAGAACACACCACTAGATTCCAAGGGCCAAACCTCGAAATCCGTACTTCCAGAATCAATGAAAAAATGCTGAAGAGAATCAATAAGACTTGATAACTCACCCATCGCCCCTAGTCTATGATTCCTTCTAAAAGTAAGATTCCAAACCAGAGCTGTAGATGACCATGAAAGAATGTCTGAAACAATAGCATTCTTATGCTGCACCACCAAAAACAATCTATGAAATCTGATACTGAATATAGACTCACCCTACCATAGATAATGCCAAAACCGTACATGCGAACCCATACCAATCCCAAAACGAATAAGAGGATAAAATGAAGAGGCAATAGCAAAAATGACCTTCCAAGGGCTATGAAAATAAATCCTTGTTGTTTGACTAACTTCCCATTCACTAATACTTGTCCTGTACTTGCTTACAATTTCCTTATACCATAATGCCTCGGAGTCGATGCCAAACCGCCATAACCATTTCCCAAGCAAAGCTGAATTTCGATTCTGAATAATACCCAAGTTGAGTCCACCTGTATCTTTGCTTTTACAGACAACACTCCATTTAACCAAATGATCCTTCTTATGATGCCCTCTCTCCTATAAAAAATCCCTTTGAACTTTCTCCAATGTCTTAACTACTATCGCTAGAGCACGGAAAAAATTAGAGGAAGTAAGTAGGCAAATTGGCTAATACCGACTGAATCAAAGTAACACGACCTCCCAATGATAAGTAATTCTTTTTCCAAGTAGCTAGCCTCTTCTCCACTCTTTCAATAATAGGAAACCAAAAGGAAAATGATCTAGCACTCACCCTTAACGGTAAACCAAGATATCTAATAGGCAGATCTACAACTCAGTATCCCAAGAAATTCGCAAATTTTTGTAACCTACCCTGCACCACATTGAACCCTGATATGGTGGACTTCTTCACTGACACCAGCTCAAAATATCTCAAAATGGACTTAATCCAATAAGCCTGTTCCTCCACCACTTCAAAAAATAAAATTAAAAAAAATAATAGTATCATCAATATGTTGCAAATGGGACACTGTCACCCTCTCCCTACCCACCAGAAACCCACTGATAAGGCCCATATTCTCCGTCTGAGAAAAAAACCTACTCAACACATCTCCTACTAGAGTAAAAAGGAAAGAAGAGAGAAGATCACCTTATCTGATTCCTCTAGATGACTCAAAGTGCCCATGGACACTCCCATTAACTAGAAATGAAAAGGAACCCTTAGATATGGAGCCATCAATCCATTTCCTCCACCTACACCCAAACCCCTTCCATTCTAACACAGAATCAATGAACCCCCATTCCACCCTATCATAAGCCTTCTCCTAGTCCAATTTGCACATACGACCTGGAATACCACTCCTACCTCTCTCCTCCACCACCTCATTCGCCACTAGGACACTATCCAATATCTGCCTCCCCACAATAAATGTTGACTGATTCGATGACACTAAACCTCCAATCACTCCTTTGAGTCTCTCTGCCAAAACCTTCACTATAATCTTATAAAGACTAGTGATCAAGCTAATAGGCCTAAAATATTTAAGCTCACTAGCCTCCGCTTTTTTTTGCAATAAGCACTAAGAAGGTCGCATTAGCAATTTTTTTTTTTTTTGATCAGTAATGGTAAATCTTTGTATGAATATATCAAAAGACTAATATGTACAGAACTTTACATTCCTTTACAAAAAGCCACTAATAAGCTATAGTACCCTATAACCCCACTCTGCCCAGAATCTATACATTCCAACTAATCCAAATGAAACCCCCAGCAATGATCAAAATCTTCAAATAAAGCACCCCACCCATTAGTAATTTTATTTACCACGCTATTGTAATAAAACTCATTAATCACCCCTAGTAGATCCTCTTTGATCGCCTCCCAACAATCTTGATAAAAAACCATGGTAAAGCCATTTGGACCCGGAGCCTTATCCCCCCTCTATACCCATAATTGCTCCTTTCAGCTCTTCCACCTCAAAAGGCCTCTCCAACCACTCAACCTGATGGAGAGAAAGAACCTCCCCAGAATATTCCTAAGATTGAAAATTAGCTCCTGCTCCGAAGCATACAATCTACTATAAAAATCCCTCATAGCCTCCGTGATACTACCCGTATCCTTTACCCTGGTCCCATTCACCACTAGACTAATAATGGTATTCACTTTCGATCTTCCATTAGCCATTTTATGAAAAAACCGGGTATTCTCATCCTTCTTAATCCAAGTTGCCTTGGACTTCTTTCACCAACTGATTTCTCCCTGTCTCAAAATAGTATCCAACTCTTCCCTTTTATATTTCCTCCTACCCCTTTCTCCCTTAGAAAGTACCCTCTATTGCTTCCACTGGTCAAGCTCCTCAATCTCCTTAGAAACTACTTTCTTCCGCATAGGAATACCACCAAAAGTCTCACAATTCCAACTCTTAATCTTACCTTTCAGGAATAAAGATCTCATAAAAGTGAAACCAGCCCGATTAGGAAACCCCTCTCTTTCTCCACCCACCAATTTCTGATTTCATCTTTAAAATGCCTGTGGGTAAGCCACATATTCTCAAACCTCAATGGAGAGGGTCCATGATGGTTCACCTCAATTGAAATCAAGATGGGCCAATGATCCGAGGTCGGTCTATGAAGTAATTTCTGGGATAGATGCGGAAAGTGGTTATCCCAATCAATATACCCAAGGCATCTATCTAATCTACAACAGAGGACATTTTCTTGAAGATATGACCAATTAAACCGACTTCCTAATAATGGATAATCCACTAAAGCAAGATCTTGAATACAAGACGAAACCTTCCTCATACTCCGACTCACCCTAGACTCCCACTCCCTATTACGTTCCCTCCCAAATTTGACAACATTAAAATCCCCAATTAAACACAATGGCAACGAACTTGAGCTCCCAATATCACGAATCTCATTCCAGAAGGCCTCTCTAGCTCTATAAGAGTTAGGACCACACACACCCGTAATCTTCCATTCAAACCCATCATCCAAGTTTTGAAAAGAACAGACAAACAGAAAGTGCCAACCTCCACCTTATACTTTATCAATATCCCACATAATAAGAATCCCCTCGAAGCCCCCACAGTTGGAAGACAAGCCCACTTTCTATTTTGGGTTCCCACAACCAATACATTAAACTTCTTCCAATGGATTGTTTTTTGTCTATTGGATAACCATCACCCAAGGTTTAAATTTCCTACAAGCTTCCTTAACCACTCTCTTTTTTTCATCGCCCCCCAAACCTCTAATATTCCAACTAATCACTCTCATTGATCACCTGTGATAGACCCCCCCTACTACACTAGACTTGGATGCTCTTCTCTGATACTTAAGACTCCACTCCATACGAAGCTCTCTCACCAAGGGTGAGGCGGCCTTGGAAGGACCCTCTCAACAATTCTTGAACCTTGCGACCACTTCGAACATGCCTACACCTGAACCATTTCTATCTACCGCTTCCAACCTAAACAGGTTAGCAACATCTTCCACCCGCACCCAATCATCTGAGATAATTTTCTCTGGGTTCTTCATAACCCCATCCGAATAGCTCATTTCCATTGGCCCAAAAACCTTTTCATGAGACCCCAATTCCTCACCCTCCCCATCCAAACCCGAATCAGATGCAGACCCCCCTTTCAAAGCAATATTTTGAAGCAAATTTAGCTTATGTATTTTCTCATGGAAAGACGATTTGGCATTAACACTTGAGCTACTGATACCTGATACAAAGTTGACAAGGGATAGAGATAGCGGTGAGGAAAAATTACCCAAACAAAAAGAAATAAGCATACCTCTCTTGCATTCGACTCTTCGAAATACGACCAAAAGAACACACTCTAAGGATCTTGCAAGGGACCGAAAGAGGCTGTCAAAAAACTGCGACACCACTTTTGATTTGACCGAAAAGAATTCTGTTTTTTGAAGACACAATTTGGCCAAACTCCACCTCTGAATTATGCACCAACCGCGGGGACAGTGAACTACAGGTCCGACTAAATTCTGTTTGAAACTTTGGCTCCTTCTCATCGCAACTATTGAAACTTTGAATCGTAGAACTCTCACCCTTTCTACCCACGACACTTTCGGCCACGTCCCTATCGTAGCCAGCATGAATGAGATCAGAAATGGTGAGCTGATCTAAAGAAATTCCATCTTCAACAGCGTCACTGAGCTGATCTAAAGAAACTCCATCTTCTTCAACTTCACTGTGGCTGTTTAAGATATGATTATGGGACGAGAGGCCCTTGATGCAGGTGCTCGACTCTCCCAAGCAACTGAGAGAACCAGACGAAGGATTGGAACTCACCTTTCACGACAGAGAACTTACCAGACATCCTTTGTTTTTCAATTTTGCGCCCTGGCTTCTGACGACTTTAATTTCAAAAGCCTCAGAGTGGGCTCCAAAGCCTTTAACAAACAAGCCAAAAGATCTTTCATAAAATCTAGGCTAGGCCCAACGCCCAAACTAGTCGGCCCAGAATATTGAAGGGCAGATACTTCCCTTGCTAACTCAGTCCGGTCCATAAAACGCCCCACAGTTCCAGATTTATCCTTATTCCCCATATTACCTGACTTAGAAATATGAACTGGGCTTTTACCCTTTTTACCTGTTCCGAAGCGATTAGTGGATCTAGTCCGATCATGTGGATCTAGTCCGATCACGTGGATCTAGTCCGATCACGTGGATCAAACCTATTAGCACCAATTCTGACTGAACAAGGCCTGGTCCTCTCAACCCTCATCTTGGGCCGTCCCCTGATAGATCCATCAAAGTCCACCAATGTGTTATACCCTTGAAAATTTTTTGATTTGAGTTTTGAAAAAGAAGGATTCCCCCTAATTGCTCTCCTGCTGTACCCATTTCCATGTTTGGAAAAATTAGCTTTTTCCCAAAACGTTTGCACCCCCATTAATGGACCCACTCCCCTGCTGCCACCTACCCCTTTTTCCACCTCATCATCTTCAACCTTGAACCCCAATTTCTGATTTTTATCTACCGCTTCCAACTCCAACAACCTCTTTGATGGAGACACCACTACTTGAATTAAGAACTCTTTATCCCCCATTAACAAAGAAATTAATCAAGGTATTCGCAGGGGATTGCCACACTTAACTAACATTTTAGCTTACTTCATCCACCTTATTTGGGAAGTAATTTCATCAACTCGAATAAATCCACCACAACAATCTCCAATAAGCTTAAACATATCATCTGACCAAAAATTCGGTGGTAGGCCAAAAATATAAACCCAACAACCTTCGTCGCCTTTATCAATGGAGGTTAAGATCTTGTTGTCTTCCCATCTACTGATTGGCACATCAAGCTTAGAACCAAGGGAAAAAGACTTAAGAGACACCAACCGACTAGCTATCACATCGTTTGGAGCAAAGAAAATGGCCTGTTTATCCGAAAGGGAACAATCTTTGGATAGAACTCGTTATTAAAATATTTCCTGATTTCAAAAGCAATGGAAGCCCAAACGCTTCACAGTTCGAAGAGATCACCAATGCCCTTTTCAGTTTCTTGTCAACTGAAAAGCCATTGGTGCTTATAGCAATTTCTGGGTAGGACCCGACATTCTTGATTGACACCTTTGGATCAAAGTGGATTTTTTTTACTGCACTTACTTTATGCATAAGACCAACTCGATGCATCTTCTTTGAAATCGTCAACCCAAAATTTCTCCAGCCTACCTTCTCTGCCCAAAGGCGCAAAAAGCCTATTCACTGTATTACCCACAAACACTCCTAAACGAAGAAATCACCCTGCCGGATTCTCTTTGAGTTCCAGAATAATAAACTTCGAATTCAAAACCTTCTTCCAAAGCTTCGAACGGATTGCTTCGTACTTTAGATCAATGGCTTCAAGACAACACGACGAAATCCAATCAGCTTCTTGATCGTCGATGACCAAAGAACTTATCTTACCTTTGCTTCTTTCTGAGATTCTAGAACTGCTCCTAAATTTGCCTGATAGGCTTTCAACCGAGAACATTTTAAACTCCATCTGAAAGAATTCCACTGCTGGACGAACCATCCGTGATGAATCATGACCCAAGTTACTCACGGAAATAGAACGAATAGGTGGGTCTGAGTGAACCACCTCAATGAAGGATGCCTGTGCCGATAGAAGGGAGGGGGTGGATGCAAGGAAGACGATGGATATAGGTGTGATGGGCCTGGAAGTGACAATGATGATGGGGGAAAGGGGATGTGAAAGATGAGGGAGGCAGAATGAGTGGCTGTTGCGATGAAGGTGGTGGTGGTGGTGGCCATAGTTGTTAAACTTGGTATCGGATCGAAGATCGTCCTGGCCCTAGACCAAGTTGGATTGTCCGATCCAAAACTGGATTGTCCGATCCAAACATTACCTCGGAAAAAAGAAGTCAGAAAAAAAATAGAAAATCATATTGGGATAGCTGTACAGATCTATAGATTTCACCGATTAAGAATAAACATCAAGAGAATAAGAAGACGAGAAGAAAAGAAGAAGAGGAAGAGTCTCTCTCCCTCTCTCGATCTCGGGTAAGTCTCTTTCTCTCTTTCAAACTTCTCAACTCCAGCTCTCTCTCTCTCAAAATTTCTTCCAAATCGGATCTGTCTCGAGAGAGATCTCGTTCTGTAAAACTTCTTCCAAGAAGAAGAGAAGTCTCGTTTTGGAGACCAATCCACATTAAAAAAAAAAATAGAAGAAGAAAGAAGTAGACAATCAGATCTGTCGAGATCTCGTTCTGAAAACTTCTTCCAAGAAGAAGAAGAAGAGAAGTCTCGTTCTGGAGACTTCTCATTTAAAAAAAATAAATAAAAAATAAGTGGACCGATAGCTCTTTGGAACCTTTTTTTTTGGACCGGCCGATCCTTTACACTATGGTGGTGGCTGTGGTGGAATGAGGAAAGGCGGAGGAGACGGGAGGGGTGGGAGAAGAGGAAAGGCGATTCCCTTCATCCGGTAGCTACGAATTTTCATCCAAAGTAAAATTTTGAATTAGAAAAAGGTATAGAGTATCGCATTTGATCAAATGAGGTCTAGAATTGTGCGTAGGGCATGGAGTTGATTTGATTTCAAGAGTCTCTTTGAACATTATTTGATGATTAAAAGAAAACAACTTTTTCTGGTGATTATAATCTACGGGAAACAGATGCCCGCCTTCTGTTTCAGAAAATATAGGCAGGGAGGGCAGGTATGGGAGCACCAACAGAATAGGAAAATACGCAACTTATATTTCTTAGTGTACAAGAATTTTGAGTTGTTGAAAGAACTGGTACACAACATATATTTTAATATCCTTGTGCACCACCAGTTCCATTCTGGATAATAATATTTAGGTTCTTATTGCTCGCATGGTGACTGGTAGGATCCATTATGCAACTGTTATACTTTTTAATTACGGCAATAATCATGGCTGGTTTTTATACTTTCATGTCAATTACCATACAGCCATTGCTGAAAAGAATCATAAAATAGTGAGTGAAGAAACCATATATTTACAATTCGTTACACTAATCATGCAACTTTATATGTAACTTCCTTTTTAAGTATTTGAATCACCCAACTTCTTTGGGATGTAATGATAATTGAAAATTTTCTGGTCTAAAATCATGTGTTTTCAGGAAAAGATGGTGGAAACTTCCTTGAAGACAAATACACCTTCAGCTCCCCTAATAAACATGAGCACATATTCTCTTATGATGCATCAAATGGACCAGGATGATCAGTTATCTTCTGAAGGTTGGTTGTGTGTCTGCTTGGAGACATCTCTCCCTCTCTCTCTCTCTCTCTCTCTCTCTTTCTCTCTCTCTCTCTCTCTCTCTCTCTCTCTCTCCTATTAACATCAAACAATTTTAACCTTGTGTTAGTTAGTTACCATATTTGGTGCATTAAGTAAGCCCTGTACTGCCTGTTTACAATTTCTAGATGATTTAGGTAGGGCCTTCATTTGAATTTCTTTGTAGTTTATGTTATAGTTAGAGATTGGAATATATAGCCATTAACTTTATGATATGAAATTCATATGAAGTCCTTAAATATACAAGGCCTGATAAGCACAAATAAGTGTTGACTTGTTAATATTGGTTTTAGAAAGTGCTTTTTAATTGGTAGTCAATGACAGAACCTTATAAAATAAGCAAATCATTGAGGTCTAAGGGGAATTTGAAATCGAATATGTGAGATTGATGTCTCAACTAACCGGGAAGTTCCAACAGATCTCTTCTTATGATTCTTTTCAGTTTGTAAGAGTTAACACCCCCATTTTTTTGGTCTTTTTCTTGGTAAAACTGTTTTTTGCCTGTTGATTGAGAATTTATACATCTTCGTGACATTATTCTCTGTGGCAGCCATATGAATAACTTGTCCAAACTCACTCAGTTTTGAATTCTGCATGTTTACAAGGAACTGGATGGGCAGTTCTCCTGTGTAGAGCCCAAACCTTTATACCTAGCAGTCTCTTGTTTCATCTAAGAATTTAAGTTTAAACATATGAGTCAACCGACTCAACCCATGATATGAATAAATTTGTATTAAGTATCCATGCATAATATTAGTCTCAAGTATCCAATACGTGACAGAAATTGGCTATGTTAGGTCAATTATCCGGAGAACAATGATTTTTATTTTTATTTTTTGACTGGTAAAGTATAGGATATTGTATTATAAATTAGTAGTAACTATAAAACAGTATACAAGAGTAAGGAGGACAACCTCTCCCTATGTACACAGAGTATGTACATTAGTTAGAAAAGGCAAAGCAAAATCCCCATTCAACACCCACCAATAAACTACAACTCATGGAAAAGATCCCAATTCCCTCTAAATTCAGAATAAGAGATGGAATGAAATTCAGCAAGAGTGCTAAGTCAAAAGAAAAAGGTAGAAAGTACCTGGTCAATGAGACTCCCCGCCTCCCTTTCTAATTCCTCAAAAAGCTTTCTATTCCTCTCCTTCCATATAGTCCAGCAGATAACAGAAGGGACAGAATTTCTGATTAAGTTACTCTTCTGCCTCTTCCTGCTCAATCCTTGAACTAGCATTCAGACATCCCTCGGAAGAACCCAAAGGATCCCCAGTCTCCTGAAAACAACTCCCCACACTGTTGTAGCATACTGACAACAATGATTAAGACATTAAAGTTAAATTTTGGAAAATGAATTTCGCCTCATGTCTCGAGGTTTTGCCTTATAGGCTGCTCTTTTTTTTTTTTTTTTTTGTGGAAAACCCCCTTTAACCGTAGTTAAAGAGGCACCCCAATGATGGGAGGGGGTTTGAGGCAGACCGACCTGTATATTAAAAATGAAGGAAAAATAGAATCATTACATGGCAGGGGGGGTACACATCTACAATCTAACATAAGGAAGTCCTATCTTTTCCAACCGAATAATAGTTCTAATTCTTGAAGGAAATAAGGAATAGAACTGCTACTCGATAATCTAAGACTACATAAAGAAGACCCATCTCTAGCCAAACTATCTACAGCAGAATTTGCCTCTCTATACACATGTTTCACCGTGAAGGAAACCAAATTCAGAAGATAGAGAGTTTTCTTCCACCAATAGAAGATGTGCCTAGGAGGAGAAGAACCATTAACAATCCAACTGAACAATATACTTGAATCAGATTCAATCTCAACTTGTCTCATTCCCAAATCGACACAAAGCTTAATCTCATCCAAAAGAGCACAAGTTTCAGCAGAATCCCGAATGAGATCCCCCACCACCTCCATAACCAGGATTACCCAAGCACAACCTATCAATCTTTAACATAACCCAACCATCCCTAGGCCTGTGCCAACGCACAATCTTGGGTCTTTTAGTAATAACAACAATATCATCAACACCTAAAGAACCCAAATGCTACGGCCAATAATAGATAAAATCTTTTTGGTTTTAAAAACCAAGATATTTCCCTTAACCAATTGCAAATTTTACTAATGATAAAGTCAACATCATGAACTCTATCTTCAAATCTTCTAGCATTCCTTTCATTCCATAGTTGCCAAAGAATAATAGAGGCAAAGTATCAGCCAATAAACCAACCTGAGACGAGGAGGAAATGCTAAACTAAGCATATCAAAAGCCTTTGATAGATGGATCCAAAGGAAGAATAGCACCAAAGATGTGAGAGAAATAACCCCATATAGAAGTTGCAAGATGACCGTAAGCAAAGAGATCATCCAACGATTCAATGTCATTAGAAACACAGCAGTTGCATTTGGAAATCATTGGAATGCCCAATAACTAAATAGTTGAGTCAACGGCAATGGCATGATGAAAAATCTTCCAAACAAAAACATAAATTTTGTAGGAATTGCTCTGAACCAAATCCACTTCCACCCACTAAAAAGAGGTCTCTTTGGACAACAACTCTCGTAAGCTGATTTTGTAGAGAAGTTGCCAGCTTTGTTCGACATCCAAACTAATTTATCCTTAGCAGAAGAAAGAACGATAGCCTGCTCATCAATTTTATTCTGCACAAAATCATACACATTAGAATCCAAGCAAGACGATAAAGATTCATCAACAATAAGATCTTGAACATGAAAAGAGAAAGGGAAATCACGACAAATGAACCTCTTGGAGAGAGCTCTGCTGCGAAGCTAGTTATCATGATAAACATCAACCTCCTCTAAGCCAATATTCCAAACACAATAACCAAGGAAGAAATCCACCAGTTTAAACATGTTTCTCCACAATTTAGAATAACCAAAATGAATCCCAGAATTGACGATATGTGAACCCTGAATATACTTGTCTTTCGTAAAAGAAGCCCATATAGAATCATTGGAAAGAAGATTCCATAACTGCTTAAGACGAAAAGACTTCATAATACAAGAAAGAGATCTAATTTTTAGACCCCCTCTCGGCTAAAGGATAACAAATAGCACTCCAAGAAACCCACTTTCTTTTATTTTTGCCTTCAAATTCACCCCAAAAAAATTCAGCCATCAAAATCTCAATACTATCCAATTCTCAATACACACCAAGATAGCTTTATGAACATGAAGAGAAGACAACAAATAAATTGGCATACTAGACAAAACATGTCTAATCAAAATAAGCTTCCCCCCTTGAGTTAGAAGCTTACTCTTCCAACCAGAAATTTTCCCTTTAATTTTATTCACCAGATTCTCAAATAGATGAATACTACCTCTACCAGAAAAAGAGGGGCCCCTAGATAAGTAGAAGGAAATGTTTTGTGAATGATGCCCATAGTCGCAACAATAATATTGACTCTAGCAATCAAAACTTTCTTATCCACCATAAAACAACTTTTGGAAGGATTAATTTTTTGACCAGATAAGTTAGAATAATCATACAGAAAATTAGTGATACCTTGAATAGAGGATTTCCTGCCAATGCCATTAAGGAAGAAGATAAGAACATCATTAGCATATAAAATGTGTGTAACCGGCTTGCAACCCCTAGGGGTAGAGTAAAACCCAACTTCTCCAGGTTCGAATTGAGAAGAAGGACCCCCTACTAAGACCCTCAAGCACAATAATGAACAAATAAGGAGATAATGGATATCCTTGCCTTAAACCCCTACTAGCCGGAAAAGAACCTTTATAGATTTGATTCAGCACAATAGAAAAGAAGGTGTTGGAAACACAGTTTGATATCAAACCAACCAACCTCTCATCAAAACCAAATTTCTTAAGAACCTTAAATTAAAAAAAGCCAATCAAGCCTATCATAGCCTTTGGATCAAGTTTAAGCATCACATTGCCCCCAAAAACCTTCTTGCCAATAAGCTGAGTCATTTCCTGAGCAATCCTAATATTTTCAGTGATTAATCTGTCCTAACAAAAGCATCCTGATGAGGAGAAATAATTTTTGGCAAAATATTCCCTAACCTGAAAACCAACACCTTGGAATAGACCTTGTAAATAACATTACAAAGACTTATTGGATGGAAATCCGGAAAAAATTTCGGATCTTGCACTTTAGGAATAAGATTAATATAGTTGCTCCTGAAAGAAAGGGGGAAATCCATACCAGCAAAAAAGGCTTTAACGGCCAAAATAACATCCAACTTAACCACCTCCCAACATGTTTGAAAAAAGGAAGAAGCAAACCCATCAGGCCAAGGCGCACTATCCATAGGAATAGAAAAAACAGCACTTTTAATTTCATATTGAGTCGGCTCCATCAATAAAGAGGCATTATCATCCGCAGAAATGGTAGAAGGAATAACATTCAACAAGTGATCATTGTCAATGCAAGGCTCAGCCATTAACTGCTCTTGGAAGAAATTAATGGAAGCCTTGAGGGAGAAGAAAGTTTAATATGCATTTATCATCTTGAAAAGCACAAGTAAAGTGATTAAAGAGTAAATATATTGCTAACGGTTTACTTCTATTGGAAAATTGAATGCATCTTTAATATGAAAGACATGTATGAGAGTGAAACCTAAAGTGAAAACAGTTATTGGTGAGACCAATTAGTTTCTATTATTAACATGCCGGGAGTTAGTAATAGTTTCTGTGTTCTTGCAGTGGTTATAAATGAATTGACACCTTATGTTTTGGGAGGATATCCTAATGCGCACTTTTTGCAGATGACATGGTATTGGTTGATCAAACTGGGAAGTTGTAAATATGAAGAATGAATAATTATATTCAGCTTACTTGTGAATAAAGAATGCAAGGAGTCTATTTATAGGTTAGCACTTAACCTATATTTCTAACACTTAACTAATGCGGGACAACCATATAGACACTTTACATATTTACCCTTTAACACTCCCCCTCAAGCTGGAGCATACATATCATATGCAC
>JAUPMG010000017.1:2387037-2400699 GCA_031762675.1 Pachysandra terminalis
TCACATGTGAGTTGTTATTAATTTTAGTGGTTATGATATACAATCCGCGGTCTAGCAATAGATCCCGAAGGTCATACCTCGTGATCCGTGCCATCCCACCTTGGGATATGAGTCACCGGGATCTGGGGCGTGACACAGACCCCCTTATTAGAGCACGAACAGGAGCACCCGCACCTCACCATCGTTCTTTCACCTCACCTCTAGGTTCGCATAGGAATGACCCCCGTCACCTTCATGCACCTCTCCCTACAACCTCACCTCGCCACCTTCACGCATCACCTCCCTCCTCTTCTCTTCTTCTCGTCGTCCAACACCAACCGTTGTCGCAGCGGCAGCCTCCCCTCTTCCCTTTCCTTCTTTCTTCTTCTTCATCTTCCTTTTCTTCTTCTTCTCCTCATTCTTCCTTTGATTCATCTTCAACCAAACAAAAAAAATAACTAAAAGCCTCCAACAAAACAAAAAATAACCAAAAAAAACCTCCAACATGCCAAAAATAATAACTAAAAACCCCAAAAAATCAAAACCGGAAAACTTTCAACCCTAAGTTCTCAATTGGTTAGAATCAAAAGAAAAAGAGCTTAATCTCCACTTGTTGCCACCATCATCTCGAACCGAGCTCATCCAAGGAGCTCAAAGTAGAGGAGAGCCCATCAAAGGATTTATGCTACATGTATTTTAATAATGAGTGATCCCCTATCACCTTCTTCTTCCACCTCGTCTCTCCTACCTCGACAACAAGAGACCCCACTGAGTGGTGCATCCCTGCCCACCTTGCACCACCAAGTGTGCAGGGGCAGTCCCACTGGGTGGTGCATCCCTGCCCACTTAGTAGTGCATCCTTGCATCGCCAAATGTGCAGGGGTCTCTCGTTATGGAAGAAGAAGGTGATAAGGGGTCTCTCGTTATTAAAATACATGATAAATCCTTTGATGGACTCTCCTCTGCTTTGAGCTCCTCGGATGAGCTTGGCTCGAGATGATGGCGGCAATAAGTGGAGATTAAGCTCTTTATATTTTGAGTCCAGCCAAATGGGGTCTTAGGGTTGAAATTTTTCTAGTTTTGATTTTTTGGGGTTTTTTTTTTTTTTTTATTGGTCTGTTGGAGGTTTTTTGGTTATGTTTTGGTTTTGTTAGGGGCTTTTAGATATATTTTTAGCTTGGTTTTTCTGTGTAGAGGAAGAAGATGAACCAGAGAAAGAATGAGAGGAAAAAGAAGAAAAGGAAAGAAGAAAGAAGGAAGGGGAAGAGGGGAAAAGAAGAGAAGGAAAGAAGAAAGGGAAGAAGGGAGGCTGTTGCAGCGGTTGGTGCTGGATGTGAGAAGAGGAGGGAGGTGGTGCATGAAGGTGGCAAGGGGAGGTGTGTGAAGATGGCGAGGTGAAGGAAGAAGAAGAAAGAAAGAAAATGGGGAGTTGTGTAGTGACCCTAACCTACTAACTAACTATTTAAAGATAACCCAAGATTTATTAAATTGATTTAATAAGCATGACCTGGAAACACACACACACACACACACACACACACACACATATATATATATATATATATATATAAACTTAGACTAGTCAATCCAAAAATAATCATAAATAATAAGGATAACTCCATTTTATAAGATCGATAGAATTGAGTATTAATTAAGTAATATTAGATTAGACATATAAGTAATTAATTGAGATTAAGGATAGATTAGTAAATTTTCCTTTTAGTTTGTTCAATTAAAATTAAGATATGGGAGGATTTCAAATTTATTAAATTAGTTGATGATTTAATTGGCATGGTTTAAGAATTAATTAGATTCTAAGGGTGTTATTGTAATTAATTTTACACTAGGGGTCCTTATGTTATTATTTTTAGTCTTTGGTTAAGACTGTAATTAAGTTTGGTTTACCAATTCAAACGCACGATTGTGCATCATGGCAGGTGAGAGGGATAGTGGGGAGAGAAGTTAGGATGTTAACCCCTATATCTCCAACTCCCACGACTAAGTGTATCATACAAACCTGAGATATTCTGAGAGAAGAAACTGAGTTTTTGAGAGAGAACTGAGAGTGCAAAGGAGAGTCGGAAACGGGTATTGTTGTAGTGAAGAAGGAAGAGAAGAGGAGAAGTAAACTAGTATAGAATTCCCATTTGTTTGCTGCTACTCGTATTAGAATCAATGTAAGCAGCTTATCCAGTTCAAATTCGTATGATCGTAGATGATGCAATGTATTGGTATTTGAATTGAAATAGGATTACTGGTTTACATGATCAAATCTTGTGTTTTTTTGGAACTTTGATATAATCGATGTGAAATTGTTCTACAAGTGTTAGCTAACGAGGATTTCATGATTTCAATGTTTACTCGCTTATGAATTGATTGAATAATGAGAGTTATATGTTCTTTATCTCGCATTACATAGTTCTTATGATCAAATTCTATTTTCGAAAATTATACTATTATACTTGAGATTTGTGCCATGCATGAAAGAGATTTAATATGTTAACAATGTGAATATAGTATTGGATTGGATGGGAATTAATGTGAGAAATCCTATTTATGTTCTGTGAGAGAATCCTGGCGATTAGAACCCAGAAAATAGAACTGGCAGTAACATCCAAGTTACTGTCTGTAACATTGCGATCGAGCGCAGTATAGTGCAATCGAACACATTGCGATCAAGTGCATTAGGATAAAGCCCAGATCATGCGATCGAGCGCAATTGTGCATAGACAGAAACCTATTGTTAGACAGTGTGGGGATTTGGATGTTTATTGGTTCGGGCTTAATGGTGCTTCATGATGGGATCAAGTAAGGTCTAGGGTTGAGTACCAGCAATGACTGAAACCTACTTGTTGCCCTTAGCATGTGCTAACCAATTAAACATACTCCTCAATTGGCCTCCATTTATGAAGGAAATGTGGACCCTATTTATGTTTATTTATGACTTGCATCATAGGAATGTGTATGATGGATTCCAATGGATTATTCACGTATATGGGCGCGTGAATAGCTTCTAAAGGGATCTATCATTCGTATTTCATAGGAGAGTACATTCATATTGTGTTCATGTGAAATGTTAAGTGTGCCAGGTTGGTGGGAAATGATAGGTTGCCTAGTCCTGTGGGTTGAAAGGCATACGTAATAAGTTATGAATCATAGTTGATTCATAAGGTCGACTGGACCTTGAGTATCATACACTCTTAAATCAGCATATGGTGGTCTTCGTAACATGGGTTAGTGCTTGGAACAAAGCGATGTACCGGTTGTTCATGTGACACAGATCCCGAAACCTTTTTGGAAGCTGCAATGGGAAACATAGGCATAAACCACATTACATTGCATTTCTTGCTTGAGCATACATTAGTTCATCTGATTGTTCATTCTCGCATCATATTCATGTCATAACATTTGTTATTCATTTATGTCGTTATTACTGTTTATTTAGTTTTTAACCATATATGATGATGTGGATGGTTATTGGATCATGCTTGCTAAGTATTCCAAACTCACGCAATCTTTATGTTGCAGGTCAATTTTGAGTGATGGACGTTGCAGTTTTCTTTATCATTTATCTATTAGTTTCAGTTGTTATAAGTACTTGGTACCATGATATTTGAATTTATCTATGTAAGGCTCTTCTGTAGCCATGGATTCATTTAAATAAAATCAGTTTTTATTTTATCACATTTTATTTTAGTAATGATATGGCAATCCACGGTCCAGAAATGGATCCCGAAAGTCTCGCCTCGTGATCCGTGACATTCCACCTAGGGATTTGTATTACAAAATCTGGGGCGTGACAAGTTGAGACGTGTGATGGGTGCGATGATCAAAGAGAAGAAAGGAAGAAGAATAAAAAATTATAGCGGCAGGGCATGCGGAAGAGTAGAAGAGAGAAGATAGGGAGTCGTTCTTATGCGTGCGTAGAGATGAGATGGTGAGGTGAAGGAGCAGTGGTAAGGTACGGGTGATTCCATTCGTGCTCTGATAAGGGTGTTCGAATTTTTTTGAAGGGGTAGTATAGAAATTTTACATTAGATTTTAATTTCAATTAAAAAACAAACAAAAAAAAATGAAAAAGGGTAATTTTGAAACGAGTGATCACGGGTTTTAAAATCTTTTGAAAACGTAGTCAATTTTATCAAGTTTAAAAAAACATTACCGACTTTATTATACTTTTAAAAGTATAACTAAAAATGAGTTTTCCTATAAACTATCTTCAGAGTTGTACAACAACTACAACACATCCCCTCGTCTTTTATTGTCTACTGCTGTCTCATCAATAAAGTCAAAAAGAAATTAAGTTTGCATCTCCCCTTTTTTCTTTGTTGTTTTGCTCAATCTATAAGAGTATTTCTGTGTAGACTCGGTCCCTCCTTTTGACAATTTCCAGATAAACGCTATCCTTGCGACAAATGTCACCATTTGGGAGCGCCCTCTTGGTCTATTCTCCTTGTGCACTTTGTACACTACTCGTCTGTTTTCTGAAAATTCCCTTAAGATTTCCTTCCCACCTATATCCACAACCCATATAAAAACCCCCTCCCTCTCCGCTCCATCAGAAGAATGCCCACCACCACCTGAAATCTGGAATCCTATCATCATAACTCCGGCCTCTTCAGATCACCGAAACAAAATGATTGACACCAAAATCGCATCAGAACCACCTCTTGTAGATCAATACGAAGCTTTGTTGCGTTGCCAAGGCAAAATTCATCCAGCTCAGTGTAACGAATGCCGCAGCAAAGTGAATACAGAGGAATGTGAACTCCCATTGATAGATCTACATGGTTTAACAAGCAACGATAAAAGGGAGAGAGCGGTTTGTTCCGCAGAAATCGCGAGAGCATCATCCGAATGGGGATTCTTCCAGGTGGTTAACCATGGGATCAGTCCTGAGCTACTTGAGGAGATGAGAAGAGAGCAAGTGAAGGTGTTTGAGGCAGCCTTTCGTAACAAGGCTACTTGTGGGCTTTTGAATGATTCATATAGGTGGGGAACTCCAACAGCTACTTCCCCAAAGCAGTTCTCATGGTCCGAGGCTTTCCATATTCCTCTTACTAAGATTTCAGAAGAGGCTTGCTATGGAGAATTCACTTCACTAAGGTATTGTTTCAATGAACTTTTAAACTTGTTCACCTGTTTTAAGATTTGCATTTCCAAGATCTAAAGATGTTTAACATTTGACTTACAGAGAGGTGATGGAGAAGTTTGCTACTGCAATATCAAAACTTGCACGGTCGCTTGCCGGAGTTCTTGTGGAGAATTTGGGTCATCCAAAGGAAGTTTTTGGAGATATCTGCAATGAAAGCACGTGCTTCCTTCGGTTGAATCGCTACCCACCATGTGCAATTTCGCCTGAGATCTTCGGCTTGGTGCCTCACACTGACAGCGATTTTTTGACCATCCTTTATCAAGATCAGGTTGGAGGACTGCAACTGAAGAAGGATTCCAAATGGGTTGCTGTAAAACCGAATCCAGCTGCACTCATTGTTAACATTGGCGATCTTTTTCAGGTAAATTCATTGTTGCACTGTTACAGGTTATGCAAGCTGCATAATACAAAACAAGGACTAGTAAAGCCGAATCGACGATAATCAAATAGCCCATGAAGACAAACCCAAAGAATGAAATTCTGTCTGATCATTTTGTTTTTATAACATAAACAGCCCATGTCAAGCTAATCTGCTGTTTTAATGTAGGCTTGGAGCAATGATATATATAAGAGTGTGGAGCACAAGGTGATGGCCAATGGGAAGACTGAGAGATACTCAATAGCTTACTTTCTATGCCCTTCTTATGACTCTCTGATAGGGAGTAGTAAAGAACCTTCAACCTACAAGAAATTCACCTTTGGAGAATACAGAAAACAAATTCAGGAAGATGTGAAAAGAACCGGCCACAAAGTTGGCCTCCCACGATTTCTTCTTTAGGCTGCATATAAACAACAAGACTTGGGTCGCTCTTTGATATCGATGATCAGTACTTAAGAACACCAGCAGTTTACAAGATCAAAATGGCATCGGGTAAGCAGTAAATTTATGTCAAATTAATTTTTGGCCCAAAATTAATTTGACATAGTGTTAAAGTGTTACCCAAGGCGCAACTGAATAAAAAGTCAGCTCTGTGGGATCATGTGATAGCAATCAACCCCTAAGCAACCTCATTATACTCGGTTCTAATTTTGACAACTACTTACCATTGTATAATAAGCAAGATGAGAGAAATAGAGCAAGGAAAAGAAAGAGTAATATATAAGGAAATTTCATTTTTTTTGTATGAAGTTTATGTTGTAATATGTAATTCATTTGGAGAAAAATAAATAAAACAATACAGTATTTATTTGTTTTGCAAAACTGTGTAATACAGCAATTTACAGTGTGTTTTGATGCAGGAGAAAAATCTGAACCGCCTGCACTGAATTAAATAGCCATTACAGGTGTTGATCGAGATCACTCTCAACAAGGTGTTATCTTTTGGGTGAGACCTACTTTTGGTTGGGTTAAATTGAATGTGGATGGTTCTTCATTGGGAAATCTTGGTAATGGTGGTGGAGGTGGTGTCATCCATTCTCATCAAGGCGAAGTATTAGCTGGTTTTTGTTCATTTTATGGTGTTAACAACTTGGCTGAGATTCGTGCTATCCTGGATGGGGTCAAGTTATGTATTCTTCTTGGGTTCAGGAACATTGAGTTAGAATCTGATTCTAAACATGTGGCCAACGGTTTGAGTGGTTCTTCTGTTTTAGCATGGCATTTGGAATGACCTTATGGATCTAATGACTCAAGTGACTTTTGTTAGTTCTCACATTTTTAGAGAGGTCAATTCAGCTGCTGATGTTTTGGCTAGATTGGGAGCTTCTGGATCTACAACTATGTTTCAAGACTTTTACTACTTTCCAGATGGATTGTAATCTTGAAAGAAATGGTCTTCCTTACATTAGACAGTAGATTTTTATCTATTGTTTCTTACTTTTATTATTTCATGCTTAGAAGCATCTTGAGGGGTAAGGTTTTATGTCCCCCCTGTCAAGTGTATCTTTTATTACTCTATTAATATAATTGTCTAATGTCCTCGTACCGTTGAGGTTCAAGGGGATGGTATTCTCTGTGTGAAGAACAATCATAGTGTGCATGTGATTTCTGTTGTTTAGCTATGATTGAACCTTTCTGAAATTTAAATTACTCAAAACTTCTCGGCAAATGGATTCATCCCCAAAGACCCTTCAGCTTAGGACCATCTAGGAAAATAAAATAATCATCTACAGCAAGAGCTGATCTAAACAAAGTTACAAAACGATTGTTTGCAAGATGTGATCTACAGGAAACTTGCCAAGTTTCAGCATATGAACTTTGATATGATCTGAAGGTGATCTGTGACGAGGCAAAAATGACCAAAATTATACAGTTTCAGCAGAGATCGGATCTATACAAACCTCAAGAACATTTGGCTTGTGCACGATGAATTCTACAAGAAAACAAGTCCATCTTCATCATAAAAACTTTCAGCTTCTGAATCTCAGTTAATTGAATCTCCAGCCCCATATCAAGGCGTTGTGTGTATGAGCTTCTTCAAATGGACTTATTGCTATTGATTTGATGATCCTTATAGGACATTGTGAGTGAAAATTAATTATTAGGGGCAGGTAGACCAGTAAAACAGCAGTAGCATTGATACAATTTTCAATCAAAATGGACAGGCGCTAAATCTCTATAAGTAGGCAATAGCTAAGAAGGTTAAAGACGAGGTTGTTAAAACTCCTAGGCAAAGCTAGGAGATAGAACTTCTGTCCCTAGGCGATGGCCTAAGAGATTATGTGGTCACCCAAGCAACAAGCTCTGGAGCAATTCATTTTATATGATCCGTACTCTACAAAAGGTTGAACAACAAAATATGCAATATTTTCTAGAGAAAAAAAATGGATCAATATGACACATATTCGAGCCGGGATCCTCTGTGCTGGGATCCCGGTCCATATTCTACCAATACAGCCTAACGCAATGAACAACAAAGTATTAAATGTGAAGAACTTAGAATCAGATGAATTCCAAGTAAAAAATCAGGTTAATGAAATACAAAGGCCTGATTGAAAAATAAGTCATGCAGCAGCAAGCAAGTATTCAAGGTTAATTCGATGGCATTATTTGAAGGGAATGAATGTTAATTTAATGTTTACAAGTCAAAGGAACGTATTAATTAGTAACAATGCATCATATTAAAAAAAAAAAAAAAAAACTATTAAACAACAAAATTGAAAACACACAACCCATTATCACAATAGTAAAATAACATAAAAGATTGAAATCATGGAAAGGAAGGTAGAAGGTTCAGGTACTTATAAAGATAATAAGAGAGAGAGAGAGAGAATAAGTCAACAATAAACCAGAGTCTAGCATATTTAGAGATCATCATTGGACAATATCTCATGCATACTCCATCCCCGATTGGACAGGAAGATCCCATACATGCAAAGATTCTTTCACTGGTGATTGGCTTGAGGGAGGCGAGGACTATAGGGTATCCATATTTCTTATTTGTGGTTGAGGGTGACTCCTCAATTGTGATCTCTTGGATGGGCTCTGTGTTGGCCTAGCCATGGAGATTTACTCAGCTCACTTGGCTCGATTTTTAGGCAACGGGTTGAATATTGCAGCCAACTCAGCTTCAAAAAGATTGGCCAGAGATAGGGTGGTAGGAGGTTCACCATGTCAATGCCGCTTGGCATGTTGTCAGGTGGCTCTGGGGAAATGTCGGTGACATGTCACCGACATGGGGAAAAAAAGGGGAAACCAAAGGGAAATGTGGGGAAACCATGGATTTTAAGTGGATTTTTTGCCCCAAACTTTAAGCATGTCAAATTAAGACCTAAATGCATCCAAATACATCAAAAAAAACAAAAACAAAATTGCCTACACATTAATAGTCATTACTTGAGAGAGAGGGGGGTGTTAACTTACACGCTGTTGAGTTTGTAAGCTGTAAAAAATGTGCTATATGTAATTAAGTCAAACTAAAAGTGAATGTAAGTCAAAATAAAAGATACATACAACTAGAAATCAAGTGGCATATCCATGAGAAAAAAAAAAGGGAAATGATGGGGAAATCTGGGAAAATGTGGGTTTTTTTATGGTTCCCTCCCCCCCTACACAAGTTTTAAACAACCCTTATTAGTGTCTAAATACATCATAATATTATTAACATATAATATTTATTTAATTTTTTTCACTTTTTTCAAAATATTTTGAAAACTTTCCCCCATGTCGCCCATGTCGAGAGACATGGGAAATATTTCCCCCATATCACTCAACATAGGGGAAAAACGAAATCTGGGGATTTACCCCCAGTTTCGTGTCACCGAGGGGGGAAATGTCGGCGACATTTCGCTCAATGTCACCGACATTGCAATGGGATCCCCAAGATGAAGCTGCCTGGTGATGTGCGTTGAGTCTATGCTTGTTTGACGGAGCTACTGTTTTCATGTACTTTTTGAGTCCGGCGACATACTGCTTTAAGTTACCCGCTATTGCTACTTTCTTGTTGCCTGTCTTAGGCAGCTCCTTGTTTCTAGCTTTGTTGCATTAGATGTATAGCTTGTAATTATTTTGACTCCTTTTCTCATATATATATATATATAGAACACCAAAACATCAAACTAAAAGATATGATGGGAGAAGAAATTTCATTCACTCAAGAACAACTTAATGAAATTCAAAATAAAAAACAAATCATCAAAAAAGATGAAATTTATAAATTTTCGAAGTTCAATATATTCTCAGCCCTAATATTTGAAGAATTATGTGGAACACCACAGCTCAATGCACTGCAAATGGCACTACAGAATTGACTCTTTTTGATAAACAAAAAGTTCAAGGATGGGTTAAAAAATATCCAGAAATTAAAGCTTTATTCTGACAAAGCTTAGATGCACCAGTCTTAGCAGTTGTCTTTGACAAGTGATTCCAAAATCCATTACAATCCATAATTGGAGGAATTCAATCTAATCTTGTCAATGGAATAATCTGGTTTAACATAAGACCAAATTATTTTATTTCGGTAAATGATCCAAACATAGAGGATTCAGTTAAAATCAAAATCCAAACCAAAGGAATTTATATGAAACCTAATTCTCAAAATATAGCAATTCATTGGAAAACAATTCATGAATTGACTAGATTAACTCAAACTTCAACAAAAAAGTTAGACAAAACTTTAGTTGAAATCTTTAAGCCTCGACCGTATGATAATGAAATCATACCAAAATTATTAAACTGGAAAGATCTTGAAATACCAAAACAATGGTTACTAAATGATTTAATTGAAGATAAAACCTCTTCAACCAAAAATTTAAATGTGATTGAAATGCAAGCCTCAAGAAATAATCTATATTTTCGAGACACGATTAAATCACTGGCAAACAAATTTTGCACAACAAAATGAATGGAAAAAATTCAAACGACTAAGTTTCAAAAGAGAAGCTATAGTTACTGACACCAGTAGTAGCAATAAACCAATTGCTAAGAAAAGCATTAATATTCCAATTATGCCTGATTCAAATTTTCAAAAATAAAATGAAACCAACGATACTGAAATCTATCATTTCCAATTAAGAAATGATGAAATCATATTTTCTCCATCTTATGGGAAAAAGAGATATACCTATGTCCTAGGTACTTTCTCTTTTCAAAATTTATGCATTCTTATTCCTCTTGTCAATTCAATGCAATCCCTTCTGAAAAATGGACTCTAATGAAACACCCTATTAGAGTTACATGTATTGATGGTAAAGAAACCACAATACAGTTCAAAGCAAAGAAAATACCAATTTGGTTAAACAAACACAGATTTGTTGTACCAAAGGTATTATGCTTTCCCAAGATGCATGGTGATTTTTTATTAGGAAACAACTTCTTAATAAATTATTTACCTATGCATATGAATCATAATTCTATTTCTTTTTCTCTAAACAAAGAGATAATAGATATTCTTTTATTACAATATCACCAATACAAGTGTGATAAAGGATTTACACCACTTAACAAAGAAGTTGAAACACAACCCTTTGAAAACACTCATTGTGTGAAACCAATGATTTATACCAAAAAGGATATCGAATTGCAAATAAAAGATTTGCTTGATAAAAATTTAATAGAAGAGACAAACAATCCTCATTCTAGTCCAGCATTTATGGTAAACAGCCATAATGACATCATACGTACATGATTTTCCAATTACATCTCCCTCTTTGCAGGAATCTGTAACAGCTATTTGGAAGCCCCGAAAAACAGATGTCTGATTGAATCTCAGTAAAAAAGTTTTCCAGAAAAGGAAAATTAGAGATTGAAGAAAGTTCTAAAACAAGAACTTCTCAAGAAAAAGAAAACATCAATAAAATGTTTTCAACTGAACATGCTACTTCAGCTAATCCAACTAAAAAGCAAACTTCACAAACAATTTCTAACCAAGAGATTGTATGTGAGCCAACGGATTTCCCTAATCCGGAATTAAGGCATGAGCTTTATGATGAAATTAACAAAATTTGGAAATCTCACAAGCTAAACCAAAAAAGACCTTTTCGTCAACACTTACATCAATTGGTAAACAAACTAGTTGAAGCTCAAAGAAAAAATGATGAGTTATCTCAACCCATTGTTTTTGTTTTCAAAAAATTGGGTTGGACCAATATATCAGATATTTGTAAAAACTTTTGAATTTGATCAAAATCGGAAATATTGGTCCAATCCAATTTTTTGAAAAGAGAAACGATGAATTGAGATAACTCATCCGTTTTGCTTTGAGCTTCAACTAGTTTGTTTACCAGTTGATGCAAGTGTTGACGAAAAGGTCTTTTTGGTTTAGCTTGTGAGATTTTCAAATTTTGTTAATCTCATCATAAAGCTCATGCCTTAATCCCGGATTAGGGAAATCTGTTGGCTCACGTACAATCTCTTGGTTAGACAAAACATACTTACAACTGCTAAGATTGGTGTATCTAAGCCTTGTCGGAATCAAGCTTTAATACTGATTTGTATTAAACCTATATGTATATATTTAATTTATGGATATTTTTTAATCCATCTTTGAACTTTTTGTTTATCAAAAAGTGTCAATTCTGCAGTGCCATCTGCAGTGCATTGAGCTGTGGTATTTTGGCTTTCAGGTTGAGACATTGATCTGAAATTAGTCTTAAGATATAGTTTATTCTTAAGCCTAAATTGTCTGGTTTGCTTATTTTGGTTAACCAGTCCAGATAATTTTTAAGAGCTAATTCATCCCATGGATTAGGGAGTTTATGAAAAAATTGTTATACCAGAGTATATTTCCAGGAGGGTCTATCTGGAAATAATACTTCTTAAATGTTTCAACATATACTTCAAAGCGACAATATCACATAATTCGAGTTTTGAATGTATATAATTTGCATCTTGTTGAAGATTTTGTTCTCCGGTACAAATTTTCTTTAATCAATGTGGAAAAAGTAGCAAGCATATCGTCAAAAGAATTAAAATTTTCAAGGTCAGCTTTTTGTTTTTTGCCTTCGTCGAATTTTTCCCATTGACGTAACCACTGTAACACATCACCTTGAAGTGTTGCAGCAATATAATCTAAGAACTTTTCTTTAGTCCAAAGAGTTTTATAATTTGTGATGAATATGGACAATGATTGTGCCCAATCATCAATTGTTTTGATTTGATCTTTAAAATGAATTTTTGAAAAATCTAAATAAGTTCCATTGTGTGCAACGGGATACTTATTTAACTCATCGTTTTTTCTATATGAAGGACTTGGTTCGTCTTTCACATTGATTGTTTGAATTGAATCCGGTTGGTTACGGAATTCTTCACGTTCTTCTGCTTCGATGGCAAGCTCGGTGGGAACATAGAGTTCATGTTTTTGAACTAGATTATTCAACAGTGACCAAATTTTGTTTAAATTTGATTTATTCTTTCTTCGTTGCTCAATTGATCCTCCTCCTGTGACTAAGTTTTTCATAGCTTCCATTTTAAAATTCCAACTTAGGGAAGCAATTTCTGTGAAAAAAATCCTTCTTTCATCAGTGGCAAAAGAGGCAATGATGAGATTCATTTGTTGAAGTAAATCTTTGGCCTTCTATGACAGATTGATGACGTTTCCAATCCAGTAGGTTTTTAGATGAATATTGTGAGCGACATCAGTGGAAGTCACTGTTTCTTCGGTTAATTCTCAATCTTCAGTGGGATTTAAGTCTCAAATCTGATATGGTTGGAAGAGTTTTTCTCTTTTACACCAAATAATTGAACTAGAAATCCAAAAGGAGTAAATAGTTGATGATTACAAAAAGTGATGGTAATACATTAACATTTGTTTTATAAAAAAAGAAAAAGGTGATATTTTCTCAAGATCACTTTTTATGAAAAAGAGTTTATTTACAAAACCGAAATCAATGGCGTTTATTGAAAAGTTTTCATTGGGAAAAAATTGTAATTTTGGAACGCCTTCAGTAATATTAATATGATCACTATATTCAAAGAATATTTGTTTAATTTTCTCTTTATGATATTCAACTCGAGGTAAAATCTTGTTTAGAAAAATCTCGAGAGGAAGGACATGTTCTGCTTTTTCAAAATGACAAATCCTTTTTAGTTTATTAAAAATAGGATCTGATTGGTTGTTTACCAATATATCAGATATTTGTAAAAACTTTTG
>JAUPMG010000017.1:2400799-2412605 GCA_031762675.1 Pachysandra terminalis
CCCACGTGGCAGCAATCCAACGGTGCTGTATGGATTGCTGTAACCCTTAAGCTGTAGAGGATGTGAGCCCCTCTCCTACGTGGGAAATTTAAATGGGTGAGGGCTTGCCAACATGGGACCATCAAACGAGCTCATGTGACACGTGACAACAAAAGGGGCCAAAACGGCCGATTTGTGTGCGGAGCAAAAGAATACGGGGCTGTATCTAGACCAGATATGTGGAACATCTGCTGGTCGCTCTGTATCTTTAATGGTCTCGTCACTCTCATAAGACCATTTAACAGATCCTTTTTATGATAAGCATCAGCGGAGGCTAGGTCCAGACGATATGGGGCAAAGAGTATTTTTCAAGTGGCACAAATACAATGATGCCACGGAGGCACTGGCAAAACCGGAACCCGTTATTTCGACTAAGGTGGGCACCCGTTTAGTTTGGATTTTTAGATCGAAAGGTTATTGGTTTCTTTAATGTCTCGGTGGTATCATGTGATTAGGAGTGTGCATCAAGTGCAGGTGTAGTTTGGATACCCGTGGGTACACATTTATTTACCCACATCTTCTTAATCACATGTGTAGACATTCTAATTTGCATTAATGTGCAATTTTTCTTTGTTTTGCAGTTCTTTGAGGGCTTGGCTTGAAATATGACAATTCTTAAATCTTTTTTTGGATCCCACCTCTGCCATGTGCTCTAATTTCCTTAAAAAAAACTCTAAAATGACCAAAAGACCCTTAGTAGCTGGAGGGCAAAATGACTGTTTTTTCGAGGAGCATGCCTAACTCTACCCAAAATAATGTTGGCAAACTCTTTGGTATGCCGAGGAGACTGCGAAAAGTCACAAAACCCAAAATATATGCCTTCGCACAAGCCCACTATCTCCACACATCATTCATTTGCAAAACAAACCAGAATTACATCCGAAAACTAACCACATGAAATCAACAATACAAATCATATTCATATGCCAATAAAATGCATAAACTACTAAAATCAACATATAACCATTCTAACATGGCATGTATGCGAAATGCTTCCACTTATCATGCTACCTCATCGCAAATCATTCCAAACCATCACAATCACATCCATACATTCAATAAACTACACACCACCATTTAGGCCTCGTTGAATTGTCATTCTGGATCAGAAACTCATTTTGAAGGTTTCTTAATTGCGTTTGGTTAGCATGTTACAAATTGGGTTCTAATACAATATAGATGTTTGATTAGCACGTACTAAAATTAGTTTTAACAAAATCTCTGGTGAGATGCGTCAGAGAATTTTTGATATTTTGTTGTTTCGATTTTGGACACAGGCAACACCGATTACTCTGACGAGGGTGATGTATTGGTCTTCTTTATTGTATAAATACAGGCCTAGGAAGATCTTGCAATCAGAAATCTGCAGCGAACCCACTCTAGCAAACTTCGGTCTTCTTCACTGCAGAAACACATACCTGACAAACTTCTTTATGATTCCTGGAACTTGGCTATAAATGGCAGTTGCCACTCTGGTAGTGTTCTCAATATTGGGACCAAGATTAAGGAGGAGAGAGTTTCCATTTCCGAATCCACTCCGACGTGATGGGCCGGCGAAATAGTTGGACAGATCAAGACGGAAACAAGCAAACCCCATCGCTGTGAGAGAACTGTAAAAAAAAATTTGGTTTCTCTCTGATCAGAGAAAGAATGGTCTAATCTAGGATAGTGGTATTTACAAGTTTGCCAACAATCCCTTTATTTACAAGTTTGCCACCACAAAAAAAAAACGCAAAACTCATTCTTAAATTTCAGGATGAGGGTTGGACCTCATTCGGAGGTCATGTGTATTTTTCAAAACTCATTCAAAGGCTTGCTAACCAAACGTTCATTTTTTTGTGGGAATTATTTCCAAGGCTTGGAATGAGTTTCGAAAATGAACACCAAACGAGGTCTCAGTTGCAGAAAATCCACCAAAATGAGATAATGACAAGAGATGGACGTTTGGCACCTTCCACTCTCTGTATTTTCTACAAATCTGAAGAAAACTTTTTCTCCTCTTCCTCGTAGCTCAGCAACAGATCCCCTACTTTGAGAGAAATTGTAGCCTTATTCTTCTTCCTTGTTCTTCCCTTATCTTCTTCTACAACACACATAAGAGTCTTCTAGGTTAGATCTGATCACACCTTCCAATTCACTGGTTATGGAAAGACTTCCATAGCACGAGCCATCAATTAAGGAGAGATGGAAGTCATGTAAGTCCCTCCCTCGTTAATCCTCAATTCAAAACCTAAGTGAAAAGACCAAAATAGCCAAGGTTAAGCTACATACGTCAATCGACCACTCTGTCTAGTCCCAAATAACCCAACCCAAAAGCCCAAACAACTTCACAAAATAATACAATTACCCCCAAATTTCAAATAATTACATAATAGTCTCGATTTCACAGTTTCATTACGAATAAACACACAATCATAATAATTAAATAAAAAAATAATATTATATATTTTAAATCATCTTAAATCCTTAATAAAAATTATTAAATCACACAAAAAAATCAGGGTGTATGTCACTGCATTTTATCTTACTACTTCAGCCATGCTAAATTTTAAATACGCTTAGGGTCTGTTTGACGCAAGGATTTGGAATTGGCCTACAGAATTCTAAAACTGGGAATTATAATTCACTAAATTAGAAAACCTTAGAATTGTAAATATGTTGTTTGATTGACTTAAAACAAATTGAGCATTGGTAAACTGAGTTGTTGAGAAATTTTATCAAACATGTTGTCTATCGATATTATTAAAAATAGAAATAAAAATAAAAGAAACTAATATTATTAAAACATGTTGAAGGGTAAAATAAAAAAATAAAAAATAATATTATAAGAAATAGAAAATAAATAAATAATAAATAATTTTAAAAGAAAATAACATAACATAAAAATAAAAAATAAATATAAATATCAAGAAAATAAAATAATATACTAATACTTTTTACTATTTTATTTTTTCATTTATTTTCATTTATTTGTATTTGTTATTTTTATTTTTTTATTTTCATTTTTATTATTGATTATATTTTTATTGTATTTTATTTTCTTTTATGTTCTTTTAGTTTAATTTAATTTTTCTTCTATTTTATTTCTATTTTATTTTTTATTTTGAATTTATTTTAGTGTTATTTATGTATTTATTATTTCATTTTCTTTTTATTTATTTTATTTTTTATTTAATTTATTACTTTTATTTTATCTTATTTTCTATTATAATTTTCTTTTATTTTTCTTTTCTTTTATTTTATTTTTCTTTGCTTTTTAATTCTATTTTGTTTTTCTTCTTTATTTTGTTTATTTTGATTTTCTTTTATTTTTAATTTTCCTTTAATTTTATTTCTATTTCTTTTTTATTTTATTTTAAATACTTTTTAATTATTTTATTCTTTATTTTCTTTTATTTTTATTATTTGTTTTTTCTTCATTTTTTTCTGCATTTTTGTTGACATAAAAAGCAGTACAGCTCCAGGGAGATTGACTTTAATGTTATCTATTGTCTTACACTTTGTTGGTGAAAAGAGTGCAATAGATGAAAGGTCTAGAGAATTACTTCAGAATCTGAGATGTCCTACCCTTAGCCATTTTCGATGGTATAAGGATGTATTTTTTGGCTAAAGTTCTACAAAGAGCTGATGCTAATGCCAAACATTGGAAAGCCAAATTTATTGATGGCTTACCTACCTTTTTTGCTGAAAAGGTAAGGCAAAAGTTGAGAACATTAAATAATGGAATCAATATTCCTTATAATAACCATACCTATGATTCATTAATAAACATCATTATAAATGAAGGATTAACCCTTTGTAATGATATTAAATTACAAAACCAATTGAAAAAGCAAGGACTTGCTAGATCCAGAGAAACTGGAGATTTCTGTGAGCAATATGCTTACGATACTCATATCGAGTATCCTTCCTCATCGAAGAAGACTTCTTCTCAAAAACATAAATTTGGGAAAAAATCTTCTAAGAAATATTCTTCTAATGATTCAAGAAAGAAGAAAAATTGGTAAAGCTAAATCCACTAATGTAGATAAATCAGCTAAGAAAAATTCTAGCTGATTTTGTTTGCTTTTTAATTCTATTTTGTTTTTCTTCTTTATTTTGTTTATTTTGATTTTCTTTTCTTTTATTTTATTTCTATTTTATTTTATTTTAAATACTTTTTAATTATTTTATTCTTTATTTTCTTTTATTTTTATTATTTGTTTTTCTTCTTTAATTTATTTTATTTTTTACTTAAACTGTCTTTATTTTCTTTTAGGATCAATTTGAGAGGGAGAAGAGAGAGTTATGCTCTTGAAATTCTTTGGCTGAGAATTACAAAAAACAAGGGAACATGTGATAATTGATAAAACCCAATTTACCTTATAAACGAATTCCACGGAATTGGAGCTAGAATCCTAAATCCAATTCTTTATACGCCATCAAACAACATAATTGAAATTCTCAATCCCAATTATAATTCTCAACTCCAATTCCACCCTAAATTATCTGCGTCAAACACAACCTTATAGTGTGCATTTACCATATTCAAATTTGATTTAGTTTAATCGAAACTTTAATTTGAAACCAAACAAAGCTAATTGGATTTTATAATTTCAAAATCACAACTAAACCAAATATTTAGAAAAACTCTACCCAAACCAAACTAAAATCGATTTGAGTCGGTCAGTTTTCCAATTGAACTAAGTTGCACCCCTAAGGGTGTGTTTGATTGGTCGAAAAGTAGTGCGGGAAAGGAAAGTAAAGTAAAGTAGCGGAAAGGAAAGTATAGCTACTTTTCGTGGTGCTATTTGGTTGTTTGAAAAAGAAAGTATGAATGTGACTGAAAATGTAGATTATAGTGTTTGGATGACAGAAAAATTGTATAGGAAAGAAAAGTTATCATACTTTAAAATGTGCAATATGTGTTATTGTAAATATTTTATCTAAATTTAGATAAACTAAGTTTTTGAATGAGATAATTATCATGATAATGAAATAATATTAATATAGTTCAAATAAATATTTTTAATATCTACTAGTATAATAAGTATCGGGTACCGATGGGCACCCGTTAAGAATAAGATATTTGCGGGTTTGGTTTTGGAACTAAGGGTGACAACCCCTGACCCATAACTGATAAGACCTGCAACTGTGTCATATAATAGGGTTCGGTTCTAGGATTTGTTGGACCCGACCTGTTGAAACCCATAAACGGGATACAATTTTTAAATTATGCTTAAAAAAAAGAAATAAAGAAAATGTTTATTCCCAACGATCAAGGTTATGTTTTTTTTTTTAATTACCTTAATTCCTAACTATTCATAGTATTAAACAAAAAAACCCCCACCCCCACCATTAATTCTCAACGAATTAAGAGAAGATGGATGCAATAACTTTACTTTTCTTTCAGATGTTTCCCCTTCATTTTGAGAGGAAAAGTAATAGGGTGTTTAACAGGAATTTGAGATGGTTAAGAAAAGTGTTTTCCAATGGACCTCTCGTTTTTCCATCATCCAAACACTAAAAAAGCATGAGAAAGTAGCTAAGTATTTTTCTTTCCCATGTTTTCCCACCAACCAAACACACTCTAAGGGTGTGTTTGAAACCTTGGATTTCATAATAAAAGAAAAGAAAGTGTTAAAGAAGCACTTTCTTTTGTTTGGTTGGCCATTTTTAAAAGTAAAAGATACGGATTTTGAAAGAAAATATTATACAAATTTTATTTTTGAGACTACAAAATTTTCTCCTCAAAATGGTATAGATTTTGAGAGAAAGCTTTTCGACCACCGCTGCCACCACCACCACCACACTACCATTATCACAACCATTCCACCCCCACCACCACCCAATGTGAATCCCTTGCACCGCCTAGTGCGGTGGTGGTCGATATTTTGCCTCTCAAGCAACCTTAACGTCAATGGTCAAAGGCTTCTTAGGCGTCGACGGAGACAACTTCTCTACGGCAATAATAAGCATGCCGTTCTGATAAACAACGGAGATATTTTTAGTGTTTTCAATATAAAGTTTTTTCAAATGTTATAATTCATAAAATTATTTTATATAGCTAACAGAAAAAATGACTAATTTTTATTTTGATTTTCTTTACACAACCAAACAAAAGGAAGCATTTTCTTTATCAACCAAACAGTTGACAGAAATATGTTTTGATTTGATTTGATTTTTTAAAATTTTCTTCTGAAATCCAGGTTCCTAACACACCCTAAAGTTCTCACATACTACGACAACATTTCTTCTTTTAAAAATACTACAACGATTTAGTGTTTGCTACCAGGTGTAGATTTGGTAGAATTCTACTGATTGGGGGAGATTTCTACTATGCCGTGGTCGGCATAGATTCTCAAAAAAAAGACCTCGACATAGTACCGACTAGTTTAACGGTTGAGATTTTATAGAAAAAAATTTGATGATTGTAGATGAAGCTCTTTGGCACACCAGTGTAATATCGAATATGTCAGAGGGTATTATTGGAATTAAAATGTGAAATGTATATTTATCTGTCGTCCCAATTCGCAAAGCTAGACTCTTAGAACAGAGCGAGGTCTTGCTGTTGCGGCGTCGAAGCTCTCTCCCATCTTCTCTCTCTTTATCCACTACTCAAAACGCTCCTACGGTACTCTCTCTCTCTCTTCTTAGAACGAGATCTTCGTTTAGTGTTTTCCCTCGAAGCATCTCGTTTTGGCATTCTCTGCAAGTATTTTAGGGTTTAAGGTTCTAATGCTACGACTTTCCTGTTTTCACTTTGTGAAATTGTTTCCTGCGAGACCATTGATTTAGAAGCTATTAGGGTTTTGATCTTCATGGCAAAAGGGGTTTAGTTTTAGTAGGTTTTTTCTTCCTGTTATAGACTTATCGTTTTTGGTTGCTCTGATGTTGGCTGATACGTATCCGTTTTCTTCTCATCACGTATTCGAATCACATTTAGATCTGGTTTTCTTCCTGGGTCTTGCTTTGGTTAGGAGATTATTGTGTTATTACTTCTTGTATTTCTGGCATGCTGTTACCCACTGATGTGGGGTGATTTGTGTAGTTGATTGAGGTTTTTCTTTTCTTTGGTTGTGCACTGTTTGTGTTGTTGCTGGTAGTAGTTCTCCAATTCATCTATCTACTAATTGGTTTTGTGTGTTTAATTAATTAGTTTTATATTCCTCATGTTTGTTTATTTAAATTGTTAGTGAGATCTTAATGAGTTAAAATCCTAAATTTGTTTAATGTCATGTAGGTTGATAGCTTGTTTTGTACTAAATATTTCCCAACTAGCTTGTACAATGATTTCAGTTTTGGGGCCATGTTTCCATCTTGTGTTCTCTGTTATTTTTGTTCCCTGGTGCAATGATTTCAGTTTTGGGGTCATTTTCCTTATAGATGTTCAGCATGTCGGCCACTTTTTGACATGAGGTGTGTAAACAGTATCTTCATGTGCTTGAGCAATTACATATGTTTATATATGACCATACTTAGATACACTTGCCCGTGTGTGCGTTTATGTTTGGTTATTTCACAGTAATTAGAGGCTAGGGTTCTAGCAGTAAAACCCATCTTTGTGATTGACTCCCTCTTTCGAATGTTACTTCTGTACGTCAAGACCTCTTCTGTTACCATGTCTCACAATCCATCTCCGAAGCCTCAGATTTGGTATCACTGGTAATGTCTAGTGACTTCTCATTATTCTTAACTAGCTATATTTTCTAGAAGACAGTGGATTATGCATTTAGATATTTATTTATTTCACAGATTTGCATAATTTTTGGGTGGGTGAAAAAGGACATGATTAAGATTATTGTTGTTGTTGTACACTTGATAATTGTTGTGAAGTTTGGTGTTATATTTGAATGATTTATTTGATGAGAGTGTTGTATGGGTAGACAATGAGCGGTGCTAAATCTTTATTTTGGAGGTTATTGCAGTTCTTATTGTTTTTAATCTGTGCTGTTGAAATTGGAGTCCTCTACTGTTTGACTTTTTGGTGAGTGGTTTGTCATTTTGTAATTGTGATTGTGGAAATTTAGGTGAAAATCTCATGAATTGGTTTGTCATTAGTAGGGCTGTAAGTAGGGCAGTTTGGACCGGTTCCAATCAGTTCGGGCTGAACCCGATCTAAAATTAGTTGGCTCCAACTCAGCAGGGCCCAAACTGAACCCAAACTCATCGAGCCTAAACCCAACCCAAACATTATTTTTTGAGTTCGGACTGGATTCGGTCCGGTCCAAACTAAATGCGTGCTTTATAGAAACCACATTTTTTTCCTTTTTTTCATTTAAATGTAAAGTTTGCAAAGGTCTCATATTTTAGATGTAAATATCTTATAAATACTAGATTTTGATTCAAACATGAAGCTTCGAATTTTTCATTTAACTGACTCGTATCTTATAAGTACATATTATATGTATATATATTTTGCACTTAGTTAATTTAGTCAGGGCTGGGCTAATGAGCTCTAACAACATAAGCCTGAACTCAACTTTGGGCCTAGAACTCAGCCCGGACCGAACAAAAACCCAAATTAATTGATCAGTTTGGACTCTTATTAGGGTTTGGTTGAATGGGCCGAGTCATATTTACAACTCTAGTCATTAGAGGAATGCCTGTTAATTACTGAACAGTAATATAGTTTAGCCACTTCAATATCTCAATCCCTAAGGCCCCTTATTATGTAATGACATCATGAATTGTTTATCCAAGAGCGGGTTCACAGGGATGGGTTGGAGTGAGGAGCATTAACTAATGTTGAAGGTTTTATGGTGCATGTAGGATGATGTTCTGTGTGAGAAATTGCTATTTTGTCACTGTTCTTCGCTTTCCTTATTGTGATGTAGCTTTTATTAACTTTTCTTTGGGATGCTCTTAGTTTTTTCTCTTGTATTGTTGCTTTCTCTTTTTCCGTAAAGTTTTCCTGAGTTACTTTAAAAAAAGAAATTATTGGAGACTATGAAAGAAATAACATGCCAATTTACTTTCTGTTAAAAAGTAGAGGAGTATGTTTTTGGCAGGGATCTAAAAGGGGTGGATCTTCAAACGGTTGTTTTGATATTAGCTACAGTTTGTGAGAGTGATTCAACAAGAACATCTCTCTCTCCCTCTCCTCCCTCCCTTTTCTTTCATTCCTATTTTCCTGTTGTGTTGCTTTATTATATATTACTTCTAGTTATGTGGCAGTGATGAATGATAGTTTCTTAAAACTGATTTACTGCAGTGGTTGATTTGTTTACAAAGTGAAGTTCTGATCATGAGTAGGCATCATCTTTCGAGAGTTGCATGGTTGATCAATAGTTTATTTCTCTTTCTCCATTTAATTTTTCTTGGATAGTACACTTTCTGATTTCTTTTTTAGGTATTGATTTTGTGAAGAAAATCAGTATGATGTGCCATAACTCTTTGATTACTTTCATCAACCTGTTATATTTCTGTAGATGCATTTATCAAATGGTGAATGGTTAGATTTCGTCCAATGACTATAATTATTTGAAGATAATTTAATCTATTTCTCATACAGTGCTCAACTATTTAATTCATAATAATGCATTATCACTTTCAGATGCCTTTATAGATTATTGTAGATTGCACGTTAAAGGAATAAGCAACTTTAGATACTGAAAGCCCCTGCTTTTGTGCAATTTGTTAAATGCTGACTGTTTTGATTTGCTTCCACCTGATGGATGCGGGCAGGGGTCTTAGGGGTGTTTGCAGCTCATAGTGCCTAGCCATTTTTTAGACTGATACTATTTTACACCCATAAAAAAGATTTGTACTTCTCTTTCCTTATGTATAATCTTTTTGTGGTTCTGTTATGTTCTTGAGTACTGTTGATCATCTTATTTTCATCGCATGCAAGTGAATGGATTTCTGATTTGATGACTAAATCACCTTGGTCTTGCTTTCTCGTTCATCCTTTTACCATGCAGATGAATAGGGAGAAGCTTATGAAGATGGCTGGTGCGGTTCGTACTGGTGGAAAAGGTAGCATGCGAAGGTATACATTTCTTTTTTTGTTCATCAGTTATCTGAACGAAAATGATGGATTAGAAGTTCTGTTACTTAATCTTTTTTTGTCTGTCCATCTTGGACTGTTTGTACATATGTCATAACCTTTTCGTTCAGCATACACACACAAACCTGATGTTTTTCATAAAAAAAGAAAAATTTGTTCTGTTACTCGGGATCTGAAAGCATAATAAAATTTTGACAATTGCCAAAGTAAAAACAAGAGACCTGTTATTCGTGTTGCCTTTAGGTTGAGACTAGAGCGTGGCACGTGCAGTCCTGCACGTTCATAAGGATAGGAAAAAATGGGCCAAGAGAGAATTTAGGATGCATAAAGTTTTTTTTTTTGCCAGTAATTGAAATGAGGTTGAGAGTTTTCGAGTAACGGAAAAACTAAAAAATAGGGATTCTGCATTATCCTATGTTGTTCTAAATCATTATTTTTTAAAGAATATAAAAGGACATTATTATCCTTAAAACTAAATGCTTTGTCTTGTAAGGGTGGTTTTGGAAAACAAAAAGTGCTTTTGTCGCACCCTCTCCATTTATATATAATATAGATATTAGAAAGAATACTGAAATAGTATATTTTATCTTGATTCCATATGTTAAGTTTTCTTTGCTAAGATTGAATGCATAATCAAGAATTTCAGGGAATAAATTCCTTAATCTCTTGACTTCCCACACATCAACATTGAAAACAAACAAACTTGCTTTCTGTGACCAAGAGGATCTAGGGCTTCACAAGGCCTCCATCGGAAAAATGCCAATCGTTGAATGGCTAAGTTTGTGATTGAAAAAAGAAAATATGTTGCGAGAGATGGAAAGAGACGGTTCTGCAGAAACCTAAAGATTGCAAGTCCGTCTTTTGACAGTTTCCCAATACATGCCTTTGTTTTTTTTTAATATTTTTAAATTCAATTAGTTGATTCTTAATTGAGAAACTAACCTATGGATAAAGTTAGTTCATTTTCTTTGCTATGTGAACGAGCCTTTTATTCTCTTTGTTCTTTAAAGTTTCAATTAATTGGTTCTTATTCGAGGAAGCGGACCAAGGCTAAAGTGAGTTGGTTTTCTTTTCTACATGCTTTCTTATTGGGCTGTCTACAAATAGGAGCTAACGACTCTATTACGTCAACATTACTTGTCCGTGAATTTTATGTGATGTACAAGTTTAGGATTATAGGCCGACTTGTTTTGCTTGATTTGGGAGAAAAACAATCCATTCAAATTATTATTTTTATTTTTTTGAGAGAAATCACATTAATCGAATTCTATATAAAGAAAGAATATCTACTTTCGCATGCTGAACTGTAAGTCCAGCTTGGCATATCATATTGATGTATGGCAGGGGGTGTCATTGAGCTGAACTATCTTAGTCTCCTTGTGACCTTGGCTTGTTATGAGTTGATTTCGAGTCAAACCTAAAAAAAGCTTGTTTAGTTAACGAGCCTAAGCCGAGCTGAGCGAGCTTGGGTTGGCTAGTTATGTGTGTGTGTACTCACGCACACATGTGTATATATATATATTCGTTTATAAGGATTCATGCCATAAGAGATTTGGTTAAAGTTTTACGTCAGCTGCCAACCTGATGAAACCCTTTTTTACTTGGGGTTGGGAGCGGTAATCCCCAAAACATGTAGTAATGCAGATGGACCCAAGGTTTACGGTGTCAATGTCGCCGGACATGTCGGCGACATGAAAAAAATTGGGGAAATTTGAGGGAAAAGTGGGGAAATCTTAGGTTTTTGATGGATTTTTGGCCCCAAACTTTAAATATGTCTAA